>JAUJYS010003668.1:0-12810 GCA_033995665.1 Melogona broelemanni | reverse complement strand
GCTTCTGTCGGGAATCGAACCCGGGACCACCCGCTTAGTAGTCTATGACTATAGCCACTGTACCACGGGGGCCGCACGAACGATGGGGGCCGAACGATTTTATTCGATCCTTTCGATTCGATTTTGGAATGTGCCCCTCACATAATGCCACAGCAAAACGAGGGGTACAATAACTTCCTGTAGTGTTATTCACTACAGTGATCAGGAATCAAAAAATAATAATGCCCGGTTTTCTGTTTACTTCGTCGTTCTAGAGACAACCATGTAACCAGACCATGCAAACGTCGACAACAAGTGTAATGCACACCGTAGAGCATAGATTTACGACAAATAACTAGCCTCAAGTCATTCGTGACCAAAAAAAACATCCAATAAAAAATTTCGTCCGGAATGAAAAATAAAATACACAAGTACAAAGCGGGAAAGACTGAGGACAAACACGGCTGTGTTAACGAAACTTAAAAAAACACAAAGCAGAAATATAAATTTAATTTGCGAAATCTGAAATATCGAACGACTAAATAATTTAATCATTTTCACGAAGCTCTATGATCTGCTAATTCATGTTGCAATAAGCAGTCTCGATAAGCCTTTCGGGTTGAAGACCAGGCCACACGGTTACACAAATTGTAGGCAATGTCGGATTTTGTCAATCCGCTGAGTGAGCCAATCCAAATCGAATCAACAAATTATTGAGTGCATGGATATATCGAAGGTAAATACTTTTTTATCACCATGTAGGCCATATCCTCAAGTCCTAACAGAAATTCCCAACAATCTCACTTTTAAAAGGGGACTCAACAAAGCAACGATGGAAGAAGGAACCGTCAAATATTTGATGATCCAATTGGAAAGGGGGAACAAATATTATATCTCTGAAGATGCTAGAGCATTCGTCAACAAAATCGGTAAACATCGACCGAACAGAGAAGAGAGTTAGAGAGCTCGGCAGGAATCCCAGATCAGAAATCGAATAATTTCATCTGGCGTGGAGGATCCACCTTTACGATTGACCAGTGTTTACCGAGCACTCAGTAAACGACTGCAGCGCAGGACGCAAGATTCTGACGGCTTCCATTGTCAAGGTAACGATAAACTGACCAGTGCCCAATTTTGTTTCGAATGTTGATCAATCACCAGAGGGCGCTACTGCACGCGAATACTCAGGAATATAAACAAGCCACCCATACGAAAATCGTTCATTACAAGTGGGTAAGACGTTAAGATTCTCAAGAGGATTCAATTATAGGGAAATTCAATTTCCATCAGGATCTTCGCTTTACCCGAGATACTTTGTTCGCCACTAGATGCGCTGCAAAACGAAAAATAAATTGGTCGCCATTATTGCTGTCGTAAGAAAAGTCGAATCCGTATTTGTCACCATGGGAAATTATTCGGACAGTGGCTACTACTACTTATCATTTTTTTTTTGAACAATTGATAAATCCTAAATTATTTATGACGAATGATACTTTTGTTTAGAAGCAGTACTGCACGAATTAAGAGAAATAAAGTTTGGCTGTATCTTTAACCATAAAGCAGTTTCTCCAACATCCAAGCCAAGGATACAACCGAAATTTATTTAGAAAATTTAAAGACACAACCGACCACAAGCATTGACCTCAACATCGATTGGTTGACACGCCAGGGAAGCACGGAGGATAACACGACGATGGGTTAGCTAAACACCACAATTAATATAAAATTAACGTAGAATATTCATTACATTTTTTTTTGGTTGGTTAGTCAGTCCTGGGACTGGTTTTAACAGCAGCGTGTCGTCTCTAGACCCTGACCCTCGATCCCCTGACACCTGTGTTTTTCTTGGCAGAATACAGAAGTGGTTTGACATTACCTTCCCCTGCGCAGTACCACGAGCCAATCAACGATCGGCTGCACTGGGAATCGAACCCAGATCCGCTGGTTGGCGAGCGAGTACGCTACCTCTCGGCCATATACCGATGTACAATTAGAAATTTCGCCACATATATTTTTTTGAATGCACAAATCTTAAACCGTCGTCAACACCCAAAAAAAAACATTAAAGAATATAAAATATAGAGAACGTAAATAATCACTCAAGATTTCACTTTATTTCCAGCAGTATTTATGGCAATCATTTACGTAACGAATCGGATATTTGCAAATGCAAATGCCTATCAAATATCGGAATCGCCACGTGAATGTTGGCCATCTTTTTGTCTATGGCGACACTCCATAGTCACCTCTCCATCCTCGACAAAACGTACGACTTTCCAAGTCCTATTCGCTACCGTACGAGAGCACACATGCATAAACATCCGAGTCTTGGAAAAGTGGGGAGAACCAGGCGACGACAGCCTCGGCATAGTATGTGGTGCGATGACGGTAGTAGTGTAAGGCTCCCGTGCGCGCACACACACGCGCTCGCGACTTTGGGATCCTGTCGTCGGCAAATAATGGGAGCTATTTGCTTACACGTAATAGGCTTAATCTAAAAACCGGTAACATGCAGAAATCTAATAAAAATTCCGCGTCTTAGATTTGGGGCTCAGCACACTCGAGCGAGAGAAAGAGAGAGCGAGAGAGAGACGCTCGCGTTAAAAAGTCTCTGCTGGCACACAAAATGGTGGGGTGGTGTGGGGAGGGAGTAGGGGGGAGGCAAAGAGCGAAAATACCAGTGGCTGGGGCCAAGTGGCAGGGACGTTCTCAAATTACGTCACCGAACTATGGCATTCTCACGATAAAAAATTCACATCTTCCCTTAGCAATTACGACCCGTCGAGCCCAGTCGGTATTGCAACCGACTGCGGTGCGGACGGTCCCGGGTTCGATTCCCGGCGCAGGTTCTCTCGTTTACTGGTAAAATGGGCCACTCTTATATTGCCATAGCAGCACGTGGGGGTACATAATTTCCCGTAGTGATTTTCACTACAGTGATCAGGAATATAAGAAAATTAAAATTCCAAAAATATGTATCCGCAAGCAGCCCCAAAGGAGACGGCGTGAGTCAAATGACCAGTCTACAATTTTTATTTTACCGCAACTACTATGTTTACATTTACTAAACTACTTTACCAACGACTCCAGGGGGCGACATGACAAATTGGTCCAGAAAAGCACGGCAACCAATCGACCAACAGGCAACAACCAACTGGCACGGATACCACGGCGCTGGTCTTCCACTCAAAAGGGAATGAGTGCTGTAGCCCTTTAGCCGGCCAGCCCGTATCTGCTATGTTTTTAAATTTGAAAAAAATATAAATTTTAAATTAAATGATATTCTTATTATATTATATTATTATTATTATTTTATTACTATTATACATTTACAAATTGTATATTTTTATAGTGCAACTGCTGTATTTTACAATACAGGTCATATTTATAATACTGGTAAATATATCAATACATGATATATTTAAATCTGAATATAAATTTGAAATTGAAAATTCAATTAGCCGGTTAAAGGATTAAAACGATACTGAGAATTTCGACTCCTCCGCAAAAGCCAGTGTTGGGGAGTAACGCCCAAAAACGAGACATTATTTCAGCTACTTTTATTTTTCGAGTAACTTGGAAACGGTTTGGTTACATTTTTCAGAGAGATTTTTTTGTGACGGTTTAGTTGTATTCTTTCATTTTTAAAGTAACAGTAGTTGTAACGTCTTCCTCTTGTTGATTGGTCTTGGTTGGTTAGTCAGTCCTGGGACTGGTTTTAGCAGCAGGGTGTCGTCTCCGGACCCCGACCTTCGATCCCCCGACACCTGCGTTTTTCTTGACAGAATACAGAGGTGGTTTGTTATTGCCTTCCCCCGCGCAGTAACGAAAATCGTCTTAGTTACTTTAAAAAAGTAACTTGCCCAACTCTGGCAAAGGCGAATCGGAACTTCACCTTATTTTCATAATTGCCAGTACGTTCAAATGGATCGAAAATTCAAGAATTTTGGGAGTTAAATTTTTTTATTTTGTTGGTTTAATGCCTACAATGCACATTAAACAATGATCATTTTTAATTTCTAGGTTTACTCTTGCATCATCAGTTGGTGGCGAGTCTTTCTAGTTGACGATTGAAGTTCAGCGCCATCTAGTGACGGCACGTGTCTCCACCAGGCCTAACCTAAAACATGCAAGCGAGTGGGTGGTATGGATAGTGGAATAGCTGGGAAAGAGATGGATCAGGGAAAGTCGGACGGGAGAGAATTAGATCCGACGTTGTTGGAAATTAAGTGGTCGACACACTGCAAATTTCGATAACTTAAACTACAAATGATATTTTTGAGACTTTAAAGGCGTCCTAATTAGAGTAATTCTACTATATACGGATAATACGGTCGCTTGAAATTCTCTATTTCTTGCAAATAAACACGGGAAACAAGGCAACATTACACCAATGCAATAAACAAACCACAAAATTAATTTGTATGCCATCTGTTAAAAATGGCATATCAATTATAAATGAATTATTTGTAAATTTGTACGGTGTATTGAAATGTAAAACATGTATATTTAATTACCAGAGTTTTCGACATAAGTCAATTTTAGAGGTATTTAATTATAAGACAATTTTGGTTCTTTGTAAATTGTACACAAATTATTACACACTCAAAACTCAAAAATATTCTTACAATTGATATTTTGTTTTAGCAGAGTTGTTTCCTTCAATGGAAAGTCACGATTGACGAAGATACCTAAATAGCATCCATAATGAAACAGAAACATTTCAGTTAAAATCCGGCTGGAAGCTGTCCGCGTTCACAATATACAATTACACTCTGTATGTGCGCACCCACACTGCGTCCAATTTATTTCCTTGTAATTGTCATGCAGCCTGGAGGGTGGCAAATGCTTACACACATGCATATATATATATCTGATACATGTACATGTATTACACCCATGCATACCGCTGCCCCAAAACCTCTGTATTAATGGCGTTATTGATTTTCGGGGGCTCTCTCTCTCTCTCGAATACTGTCGGCGGCGACGGCGTATTGTAACAGTTGGCGATATTATTTTATTTATGAGCTTGGTTCTCTCTCTGTGTCGTAGGCGGATCCAGCACCGAAGGCGCAGTTTATACATTTAATATTCGTTGCTGCGCACAAGTTGCTTATTGCTCGAATGCATACGCGAAAATACGCCTATTACACTTACGTATACGTACATTGTCGCGTGTTAAATGGTAAGGGGACGAACATGATGGCGCAAATTGATCCATGTCGTACCTCGTGTAAGAGCTCGTAAACAAACAGAATTCGCAAACACTGATTCAAGATTTATTAATGGTTCTATTTAATGGTAGCCCGAATTTAAAAAAAAAATGGATATCATTTGATTTTGTTTATAATTTTTGTGCACAACTAATAATTTGTATTTCCTTTATTTTATTTCAAAGCCTGTTTACCAATTAATAATGACCCAATGTGATAATAAAAAACACTCCCGTTGTTGAAAATTATTTAATGGGAATACATATTTGTGTATATAACGTGGTTGTCTAAAACAAATAAATGTCAGGAATAATCAAACGCTAAAAAGAATAATAATTCCCAACCCGTTATGATCTTACTAGCTGTTTTATTCGATTGCTTGGAAATGATAATAATAATTAAATATTCCAAAATCATATTTATTAAAATACCATCTTTCTAATTTATTTTTCACGAATCGATAATATTTTACAAATAGGGCAGTGACATACTTCACTTCAATTAAACACGAATTGAAAATCATTAGTCAGATAAAAAATTATGTCTCCTGTAGAGTCCATCAGCATAACCAAATTCAGTTTTTCGATGCTCTTTGATACTTCGAGTACTTATGAATAAATGAACATGAGCGATTTAAATTAAGAATACTGTCAATTTGACTGATGAAAGAAAATTCACTCTTCCGAAAGAGTAATACAAAGCGTGTGCTGAGCAGGCCATCAACCCGGCGATAAAAAAATCTCCGGACGCCCGCGTTTCTAACGCCATCTAGTGTTGAAAACGGGCAACCGCGTGAAGTTGCGGGCTCTCGTAAAACCGACCCCGATTGCTCTTAACGGCGCAACAGAGGGCGCTATAAATAAGCAGAAAGAAGCTTAAATATGTGTTGTCGGATCGTAAAAGAGCAATCAGCCGTGTCTGGAAAAGGAAACACCCCCCGGCACGTATCCAGAAAGAATCGCTCCACTTTTATACAACGTGCACACACGATCGCCAGAGAACGTTATCGAGGCTTTTACCGTGATGGTGAAGAGAGGGAGATGGGTGGTGGAGGTGGTGGTGAGATAAGAGCGGGTGGTAAGTGTGTGTGGATTCGAGGCCAGGTCGCTACTATAACAGTAATCCGTTTTTCGTGGAATGCTAATGTCTATTGAGATGAAAAGAAATATTGTGCGCGAAGCAAATAAACATCAATAATGGAACGGCAATCATTAATTGTTGACGTGGTTGTTGGTCATTCCCTACGTTATCATTCCTGTAATGCGCGCTTGCCTTGTGCGCAAGGGATGATTTAAAAGTGGCCAATTCACCTCACCAGCTTTTTTTTTTTTTTTTTTTTAAACCAGGGCTTCAAAAGTAATTTTGAAATATCTGCCTTTGCTACAACATACCGTAGATAGCGCTACTTTGATTCCGTATCGAAGTCGTATTATCATCCCGGTAGAGTTTCTAGGCGTTTAAAATATACTAATGGTGAATTTTGCTTTGAAATGTTCTCTAATATTTACAAATGACTGGAACATTCATTTTTCAATTCATGACGTCATCCTCAAGCTCGATGAGCAATTTTTAAACGTACAGGAAGTGACGTCACCATTTACAACGAAAACACGCAAAATTTTCAAATAACGTTTTTCATTTGGGGCGGCCAATTTTCAACACAGTATTCCATTCTGTGTGTAACTGGCATAGTCCGAATATTCCCATGATATTGAACATCTCATTCAGTTTTTCCGTAATCGTTTTTTTTACGAAAGTTCTGTGATTTCAAGCTTGGTCTGCTGCATCGCGTCTTTCGTCATACGCCGCTAGTGTCGCTGTCGTCGCCGCCGTTTCGTGAGTCCGCGACCGCCTGGTGACGGCTAAATGCGCACGGGCAATTTATTCGATCGATTCGGTTCTTGTATGTGTGGTGGTGTGTGTGCGCGCGCGTATACCATCGATGTAATTGAGTCTCAATGCATTGAACCGCCATATCTGTTGGCCGACTTCCGTGTACTTATCCTCCTGAGACACGAGACTGAATTACGTTGATACCAAATGTGAAATTTCGCAGGAATTGTCCATCCCTTCCTTTATAACAATAATTTATCTAATCAGGTCCTCATGCTATTATTTTAAAGAGCAGATTTTGAAATGTGATGTCTACGTTTCACTGTCTACAGTATCTATCTACCTCTACTCGAATTTATTTTTGCTAAATTAACAGAGTAAGCGGGATTTATTATTATTTTATTTTATTTTATTCAAATTGCTGCCACAAGACACTGTCGTCAAACAGCAACGCTTTCAGCTCCTGACCTCAATTATACAAGTTAGGTAGCCAGGAGCTTAAATTTCAAATGAGCGCCAACGTATCGCAACGATTTAAAAAAATATTAATAATAGTATAATTTAAAACTAGACATTAAGTGTAAGCCTCCATGTATACGTGTTCTGGTATTCATCGTCCGTATCATTGAATAGATAATTTGTATTTTTTAATTAAAAAATTGCTTTATTGTTTAATTATGTTTATCCATTATATGGATTTATATTTTCTCTTATTACAATGTCACTAGACTTGTAACCTCGAATTATTTTGGTCTGATTTTTTCCTCTTACAAAATAATAAAAATATCAGTTTAATAGCACACTTGTATGATTTTCAAGAGTATGTCATTCATTAGTAGCATTATGCCAGGATTTATGGGCTGTTGTAAGCCAAAATATGGTAGTTAATGTAGTTCACATACTCCCCACCGGGCCAGTGGCGCTGCGATTCGTATTCGATTAGCATTTCGCTTCACAGCGCTACTGGCCCTGTGGGGAGCACGTCAACTAACCAACTATCAGATTTTAGCCTACAACAAACTCTGAATCCTGCCATTAATGTCCAAGTCATTGTTAAAGTAGGATCTTAGGAGGAAAACGTCCTGTACATAATCTCGAACACCCATAACCGAGAATCCTTCCAATAGGTGGATAAATGTCACTCTTCTTCACTTTCTCTTGTGCCATCTCCCCCTGGCCTCACCTCTACCCCAACCACCACCACCATCAGCCAACAGCCCACCATACCAGCTCCGTACATAGACGTGAGCTCGAATAACTCAATCCATCCCTCTCATATCCCATCAACCATCGATCCTCTTAGACATATTGTATATACCACCTATATTCACCGTGATCCATAAGTTTGCGACTCCCCCTACTTCCCCGTAGCTCCATTATGAAATTTTGGCACAAATATGGAGTATGTATATGCGAACCTTTGAGCAGTCTTTTCACAGCACAACGTTTATTTAGTCGCTGAAATTAGAACGAGATTTTGGCTTCCTCTGTAAACATTATTGTTAACAGCAGAGAGCAGACGATGTAGTGCGCGGCAGTTGCTCTAACGCAGCGCCACCTCTAAAATGCAAAATTCGTAGTGGGAAATTTGAATTTAAAAACTTTTGAAAAGCCATTCATACTGTAATATATTTTATATTTGTGTCAAATTTCATAACCATCCGGTCATTTTTAGTTGAGAAATAAAGATGGTACGACGGCAGGGGGGGGGGAAGTGGTTGGTTCGCAAACTTATGAATCATGGTGTACAGAATACCGTCTATGTGCGTGTCGTTGGTGCACACGCTCAAAATATATATATACATACACATATTCGACGTAGGGAAAGGATAGATGAAGAAAAAAATCCGTTTGCATTACCAGAAAATTTAATACTCCGTTTGCTCCATGCGCGCGCGCTCTCTCGCTCTGCACGTGACGTCTGAGAAAAGGAAATTAAAACGCGCAGGCCTATCGGGTTATTGTAGAAAAAAATATATGGGGGTGGCTGGGAACGAAATAGGGAAATTTGTCGCCCACTTTGCGCATGCGTAGATGACGAGGATTGTCCGAAAACTCTGCTGTGCCAGTAGGAAGCTAATTTTGTTGATTTAGACTTCATTAAAGATGTGTGGTATATGAGTAAATATTTATGTTTCATTGTATGTTATTAATTACAATTAAATCCATATTATTATAGGTTGCATCCTTCCGCTTCCCGTTCATCGTCTCTCAGGTACAAAATGAAAATATTTGAGGTAAGATAATTTTACAATAGCGCCAATATTTTTATAGACGTCTGTTCAAACGTGTGTTTAAAATTGCAAGAAAATTTATTAACCTTTGTGAATTGCAAAATGGTTAGCGAATCGATTTATTTAAAAATATTTTAAATACCAATATTTGTTGTTGTTGAAACGAATTTGTCTGTGAATTCGTTTCATGCTTTTGCAAATTGTGGCAGCAGGATACATTGTCGCACGCTTGGTCAATGCGACAAAATGCGCTGCCCCGTGTAGAATGGCAATCACACATTGCACTGTAATGCAGGAAAGCATAATTCCGCTTATGGCTAATGCGATAAAATGTTCTACCCCGTGTAGACGGGCAATCACACATTGCGCTGTAATGCTGGAAAGCCAACTCTCATTAACGGCCCTTCGGTATAGATTCGGGGGAAGCACCGGGTTTAAAGCAGCACGTGGTCTGGGGAGGGGATCAATTTCACGGAAAGTTATTTGAAGAACGACCCTCGTACAAGACGCTCGTGCATATAAATGGCCAAAAGTATCGAATAAATGAAAATTCGACCAAATACTCGAAGGGTGGAGCAGGGACTATAAATACGTGTCACCGTATGCTGGCAGAAACAGATGCGTAAAAAAAAAATTCATCGACAAAAATGCTCGGTTTGGTATGCGTCGACTGTATGCGATGTCCTATGGGCGCTGCTCTTTTTCGCCTTTTACAAATCAATCGATTCAATAGATGCGAACGTTCTCGATGTCAGGAGAGCTAAGCTAAACAAATTGCATGCAGTTAAAGCCTTTAGACATGTTGAGTGCAGACTACATCAGTTCTAGCAACATCAAAATGGTCATGAAGCAATTCACGGGGGTTTTGCTAGACTGAAAATGGATCTCAATGACTTAATCAAGCTCGCAGATACCAAGAATTGACCCATTTGTTTGCCGCATGTTACATTCAATACATTACTTAAGTAACACGAGGATAAAATCTCTTGTGGTGTTATTATTCACTAGAGTTAATAAATAAAATTGTCCAATAACTTTTACATTTGTCGCTTGCGGGTGAACAATGCGACTCGTTCTAATCATGTTTTTGTTTTTAATATATTTCCAATGCTTTATTTATTTTATTTTTTCATTAATTATTTTTTAACCATTTTTTTTTCCAAATATATATACGTATATAAGTTCATATTTAAAAAAAAAAAATATTTTACAGTTAGTTTAATATGAATTTCAACTTTTACTTAGTATATCCGTTAATTATTGTATTTTGAAATTAATTGTAAAAATATAGAATGTAGGATGGCTAAAAATGCACGCCGAGACAGATGTAGACTTAATTTACAAATACCGATTACATCTGTAAAAGTAAATAAAATCAGCGTTATAATATAGGACTTTATAACACATATTTTATCACTATTATACTTTATAACAAAGATTTTCTAACTATCGGACTTCATAACGCTGATTTTTAATTTAAAATGGTAGTTTCCAACATTTAAAAAATAGTTAAAATAGATCTCTGGAAATATACATGTATAAATATATTTTAATTGAGTTGAGATTTGTGACAATATTTTAATGCAACATCAACAATGTGCTCAATATGTGCTAACAGGAGACGATTGCGTCAACGTGTCAACTATAGACTAGTGTGTCAACTATAGACAATAGACTAGTGTAACTATACGACAAATGTAGAAAACTTTGGTAGCTCAATGGGTACCAAAGTTTTCTACATTTGTCGTTCTACATTGGTACTAGTTGACACGTTGACGCAATCGTCTCCTGTTAGCACATGTTGAGCAGGCCCTCACGTCGGCCGCAGTAATCCTCAACTGTGTCGAGCTTAATATCTGATTTACGACGGCGACATGAATCATCCAATAAACGTGACTGTTTCGTGGTGCCGTGCACGTGCTGGGGCACCGACAGCGCTACATTGCGGGCTTCACAGCGCCCGTTCCCTCAGGAGCGCTATCGGGGAGCGCTAGCAAGGTGTGTGCAGCTTCCAATTTTTGCAACTCTGGAAAGGACTGTATGTTCTAAATCTGCGGTGTGTCACTCGCTTTCGAATCAAACGCTCATTTATACCACTTTTCTTCTCGATCTTTGCGGCTTATGAGTTACTCGCGCGGTTCATAGGCCGCATTGCACATCATCCGCTTTACCGTAATGCAAACTCATCGCTGTATTCTCGGAACGAGTGGGGGAACGAGGTACAGTACAGAAGGAAAGAAGAGTCTTGGCAAAAGTCTCTTGAATTCAACAGCAAATAAAAACTCTAATAAGACAACTATGGACAAGGCTCTGTAGTACAACTACGAAATACTAATATTACTACTTAGGAAAGAAGCAGTGTTTCGTTATGCACTATAGGACCTTGTCCTTAGTTGTCTAATTGAAGTTCTCATTTTCTGTTTAAGTTAAGCAGGGTTTTTGGCAAGGCTCTGTCCTCTTCGTCGTACACTAGTATTCACTGACGTTAACACAGCTTAGCAGCTCTGTTGTAATAGCGGATCAATGGTTATCAGCGCTCAGAACAAGCAATGCACGGCTGCATTGCGGGGAAGCGCTATTATTCAGTTATAGGCGAAATCCATGTTCGGTAACTCCGGATCTGTGTTGCCTATAATTGATTAATAATTTTATGGGCTCGTAAGCTGTTGACGCGCTAGGTATTTCATTGGCGCGTGATTGGGAAATAAGGATGCTGCCATCTGGCGCCGCTGTCGTATTTGTAAAAGTGTCACGGAAACGCGAAAAACAGCGTGGCGCAAAAATACTGCACGTGCAGGAAAGAAACAACACGTTATTACGCTGTGCTCGTCGCTAGGTGTCAGAAATGTACGTTTATGGGGGCGGGGGTGAATTTGTGATCAATAAACGAGGGAAAACAGTTTTTTTTTAATCTGTCGGAAAGGTTGCCGTGATGAGGCACACGATAGCGCGTGTTGTGAGGCACCATCTGACGGCATAGTGGTGCATAAGGAATATAAACAAGTACTACGTAAATCCAAGATATTACGCACACGAAGAGAGTAAATTCGAACACATGTATGTGGGCAATTTGATAGTTGTACTTCACGTTTCAGTCGTTGATACTTTAGCCTATTGTTCTAGAAACTAATAACGAAGTAAAACAAAAATCCACATATTAATGCAATTTTTAAGTTTAAAAAACAAAATAAAGTTGCAGGCGGAAATTCAAAAAAATTTACTTTGGAGAAAAGTGACAATTTTAATATTTTATTTCAATTGTATCAATTCTAATTTAGACTATTAATATTGATATTTTTTAACTTTGACTATAATTTGATAAATTTTTATGATTTTTATAATTTGACTATTAATATTGGTAAAAAATGATCGTGACAAAAGTAATTAAAAAATAGCGGCCATTTTGGAAAGGTAAACTCGAGCATATTTCTCAGGCATGTGGTGCTGATTGCGCACACTCAATGTCCTCTAGCGCCTAAAAATATTTCCCCATTACATGATCCAATATATTTGAATCCAACGTGACTGTGTTGGCTAAATGCGTTGTTACG
>JAUJYS010003667.1:0-12811 GCA_033995665.1 Melogona broelemanni | reverse complement strand
GTACGGTAATAACTTTTGGGAGGCAAAAAAAATAAGTTTCTGTGACGTCACGTGGAGGGGTAGCGTAATTGGCTGGCGCAATCCAATATCATTTCCCACGTGAAAATCTCCGGCTCGTTTGTTGTCAAGAACCAAAAAAATACTGGCAACTCATGTTTTCAGATGACACAAAACGCGTCATCTGGAGGGGAGGCGCAAAAGCTCCTTTCACAAAAGTGTCGGCATAAGCGAACCTGGTGTCATTTCTACTAACCTTGGACCCACCTTTACATGCGATAGTTTGCATGTATTAATAAAATATGGCATGCATGTATGATTTCCTGGTTGAAAATAAGAAGGGAAAGATTGTCGCGTGATCGGTGAAACAAATATTAATGACGCACTTCTGCACTTCACAAAAATCAGGTTATTTGAATCCCACCAATAGTATGTGTCATTTGTACCCGTTTCTGCAATTCCCCCGACTTGAGGCGCTTTAAATGAGTAAAATTAATTTTGAAGGATGCGTTTTTGAAAATATGTATCTTTTTCTTTTACCGCAACCGTTTTGTTTTGTGTTGAATCGCCGAATAGGGAGTTTTGACATTCAAATTTCTACGGTTTCACGTATGGATTTTTAACAACGTTTTTTCAAATAAGACATTTTTGCTAGTCAATAATCTCGAGAGTTTACCGTATTTCTATATTCACTGGTTTGAATGGTAGCAATATTCAGAAAAATCCTAAACAAACAAAAAATTAAATCCTACAATAAAACAAATAAAAAATTGTGGATTCAATTTGAGAATTCAAGTTATCTATTTATTTTGACTTGCCAAGAGTTCAATAAATCATATGGCATTTTTCATTAAAAACGGTATTATCGATAGGTGTAAATCTCTTCATTTATTTCAAGATAAACCTCACAAATATTCTTGTATTGAATGTTACGATAACATGGTCTTGTAAAATAATATCGCATTTGCTGAAGTAAAAAAAATTAAATGGAACTATTGTATGAGTGTTGTTTTCTATTTAAGTATGTTAAATTTCATTTGAAATATCTAAATAAAATTTTTATTTTTAGTTAGACAAATTTTTATTAGTGGAAACTGTAAAATAAATTATAATTTTAACAAAATATTGGGCGGAAAATATTAGCTGAGATCTGAAAATGTTTATATGCACAAAATTATTGATACTCGATAATGGATGGCGCTAGTATTTATTTTGTTCGTGCTGAAAGGTAATTGGATTTTGTGATACACCGTACGTGGCGCTACTACCGTTTGAGCAGTCAACGAGTAATCAAAATACTAAATGACGGATGCTTCCGGTAATTACTATCGGCAGTGTTGGTATGAACCTTTCCGTTCCGTTCTTAGAAACCTGTTCCTTTTTTTTGAGGAATTTAGTAGCGCCTAGGCTCATTTTATTTCTGTAGGAACTGGTTCCTTTTTTTGATGAACTGGAACGGGGGTTCCTTTCATGTGTATAGAGTTCCTTTTGCCATGACATTCAATTTTCTAAAAGTACAATTTTCCAAAGTGTGTCGGCAGCGGAACAATATTGCAGCATCAAACAGAAAGCTTTTGAAAGCTTTTAGTCTGTGTTCGTAAATCTAAATTTGCCCTGTAGATTAGTTCCCGCAAATGCGTTTTTAAATATTTTTTTTACTCGAAGGAACGGAAAAGTTACAGGTTCCTTTTGTAAAGGAACTGAGGAACGAACGCCTAGGTTCCTTTCAATTTTTGAAGATCTGTTACGATAAATGATTCCTTTTTCCTTTGGAGAAACGGTAACTAGAACTGGTTCCTTTTTGAAGGAACGAACTGCAATCGACAACTTTTTCCATCGATATATTTGACGCCACCATGGGTCTATCTTCGTTGAATCGTTGGCGGCAGCCATCTTTAAAAACATTACGCATTCGAGTGACCGATTGACGACACATACGACAATGGCTTTCGCGATATTTTGTTTTAACTAGATTATGAATAGTTATTGAGAGTTGCACATTTGTTCGACGGACATACTAGGTAAGAAGGCGAATCATTCTCCCGTCTTGGGAAGTGTACCATGTTTCGTTATTCGTCGACGAAAGCGGAACTTGGATTGTGTATTTTTTTGCACCAAATAAGATATCATTCACACGGAAATGTTACATTCTATCGAATGTGGGGCGCGTCTTGTCATTGGGGCTGTCTGCTCTCCAAAGGAAATGCGATGTTTTAACAAATAGTTGGACGCTCCTCTATGCCATGAGGATTTAAATATGTGTCAACGGAGTATAAGGCCTAATGGTAAATTTGGGGCTCATTGTAGGATTTTTACACCAGATTTTACTTCCTTAACACTAGTGCGAAAGGGGGTTAGGAATCACTGATTGGAAATTGGTTGACGTTGTGATCGAGACCTTATTTAAGTTCTCAAAAAAGCAAGGAAGCAGTAGTGAACCAAGATATGGGCGGTGGCTCTGAGTCTGATTAGACCTAGGCCTAGGCATTTTTCTTATCTGGGAATTTGGTTAAAATACTGACCCCCTATGTTTTGGTTCAACGTTCTGAGAAACCTGAGAGTGCATGACCTGACACTGCATTGCAGCCTGTTTTGGATAATGTACGGGGTAACCTTCACGAAAAGGTGAACTGAGTGGTACGAATGCAGAATAAAAATAAAATATAATAATAAATAAAAATGCCATTTAAAAAAAATCGCCGTTGCATCACTATTCTGCATTCGAGCCAACTGAGTTGACCCTTAAGGACCTTCTGTGTTTCTTTTTTTGTTTTTGTTTTTGTAATTGTTGTTTTCGTCTTGAAGCACCATCCTCCAAGGAGGGTGACATGCAAATGTTACCTAGCCTCGTTTGAACCCTAGATAAGGATCTTTAACGTCTACCTGACATTGTAGGGGAACTGTTCCCCTGACAGTGTATAGGAACGATTCCCACTTTGATTCCGAAGGGTTGGTATGATTTGCTTGAGATTGAATCCTGTTGTGAAATCAGAGATTGAATCCTGTACCGCTGATGTTGTTGTTCTAAGGACAAGGATGTTCCCATTAAGAGTCTCTTTTTTCGGGGTCAACTAGTTTTTTTAAATCTAGTTGAGGTCTGGCAAAGGACGTTTTGACAGTTGTTCCAAACCAACATTCCATATCCCCGAGGGATACAGATTGTTGGCCTTAGAATAAGTTGTTCAAAGTACACAACGTAGATTACGGTACGTAAGAACAAGACATATAAAGTTACAATACTCTATATCCTTTAGTGCAGTGCGCTTATTAGACACAACTGAAGCGAGTTTCTTTTGTATTTGTCGATTTATATTGACATTTACAGTATAGACCCGCAATCAGCCTATAGCAAAAGGGGTCTTTGGGCAGGGTCAGATGACTAGTTCAGGACAAAGATGGGGTTGTTCTATTTTATCAGGCTCAGTATTTGATACTGTTAGTCTGTTCCATTGCCGGTACTCTGGGGGAAAATAAGAATTGTGGTAGATGTCAAACTTACAACGTAGCTCCTATACCATTCTTAGTATTCACAATAGTTCACAGACAATTTGTCTAATATTTACATCGCAATCTCGCAGCAGGATGCGAACCAACAGTCGAATATTGATTTATTTTCTACGATATTGGGATTCCCACCCCAATTTTGATAAAATATCTGTAACACTCTGTTCGACCAAATTTACAGTTAACGAATCTATTGTAGCAGCCCTGCTTTGAACTATTTTAATTTTCTTTATGAGCTCCTCCATCCTCCATCACACGCGCAGTTGACCAAGATGGTCGTGTTTTACTTTACTCGTCCCCGAAGCAAAGTACGCGTTAGGCCTAATACCAAACCGAGACTTCGCATCGATTAGCAAGATGCAAATTCACATCCAGTTTACATTGGTGTAACCTCAATCTAATCCCAGTGATTAATAGACAGTCAAACGACAATATTCTCCATGATAATCCAGGATTATCTTTGAGCTATAATCCAGAGCGGAAAACATCGCACGGACATATTCGACATCAAGAAAAGGTACTGACCTTGACACACGGCAGTTGTATGAATCAACAAGAACCAGACCCACTCATAGTGAAATCAATCAACCCTAAAATAACTGGAAATGTGAACGAAGAAGGTGCAACGAAAAAGTGCAACGAAGTGAACAAAAACGCACAACGAAGTGTCCTGGTTCAGGGCATCCCAAACATTTCAAGCAGTGTGGTGTCCCCGAGTGATTCGGTAAGCCTATCGGAAATTTTTGCCAAAGTTGATGAACTTCAAAGATACGCAGACTCTACGGGGCCACTAACCACGGCAGCATGTACAAGACTAAAAAACTTGATCCAACAAAAGGATGGCCCAGAAACTAGACCGAGGGCGTTCTCAGACTCTACTGAAGACCCTAAGCATAGGCTCCGATCACTAATTCCGAAAAAACGAAAGCTGGGTAGTCTGATTGGGAATCTCGACACGTGTCATACCAACGAAGTCGTTGAAAATCGTGGTGCACTGGTGAAACGAGAAGTAGGATCTACTCAGAAACTAAAAAAATCAAAGGGTAGTCCCTCACCTGCTACCCCGAATTTACGTGTAACGAGATCTACCGCAAATACTGGAACGATACCGAAATATATAACGCCCAGCGGAGATAACGGCCCAGACCTTGTACATGTAACCAAACAAAGTCATACAATTGCTGGGGAAGAGAATCTAACGAACCTAGTAATTATGGCTGAAAGTGACCACATACCCATCTCCGATGTCAAATCAATGTTTGATAAGCTTCAGATAACCATGGACTTGAACAATCGTACTCTTGAAACCATCAAAAATGAGCAGCTAAATTTGAGGCGTGACTTCAACAATTTGTCCTCGACAATAAAGGAAGAAGTACATAGAGAGGTTGGTGCGCAAACCGGACCTTTAAACGCCAAATGTGATCAATTATATAACGAACTCCAAGCTGCCATTCTCAGAATCCAAGATCTTGAGCATGCTAAGGAGACACATGACACCTGTCTAGCCACAATAGAGGGAATGGTTAAAGACATACCTCAATTGCAGACGCAGGTGAATGATATCTATGGAAAAGTTGATAAGGTAGTTGATGAGATGGTGAATGTCACGACGAATATGCAAGAGGCAACCCTAACCATTCACCAAATGGAAACAAAAATTGACAACCTCAATGAAAAATTTATCCGCAACATGGATCTAATTCGCAGAAAAAATGATCAGATGAGTCGACAGATTATTGTAGATGGGCAATATTCCCGATCTAACAATCTGGAAATTGTTGGTGTCCCATACTCAACGGGGGAATCGGTGATGAACATTATATTGTCAATATCAAGGGCACTCAAAGCCAACATTCTAGATTCAGACATATCTATTTCTCATCGACTAGGAGCCCGACAAGGGAGTGAACCGAACATACTGGTACAGTTCACAAACAAGCTTGCACGACGGAGATTGCTGGATGCAAGGAGATCTGTTAAAGACTTCAAGGTAAATGATTTCTCAGACATACGAGATGGTAAAAATCATAATATCGCCAATAGAGTCTACATCAACGAGCATTTGTCACCAGCAACCAAACACCTTCTCTACCATGCCAAGCAGTTAAAATTCGTGGATAGCAACATAATAGTCAAACTGCGCAACTCAACTGTCAAGATGCAGCTTCAGCAGAACACTGGGTTCATATCCATCTTTACCATCACTCAACTAAACAAAATTAGGGCTGATTTAACTGCCAGTTGTTCAGACCGGATGAAGGACCTGGCTACGGGAGCAAACGCATCTCCAATTGGTGGACATCTTCAAGACGATCAGGAGTCGCAAGAACCAATGGTTTGTGACTCGGAAACAGAACAAGCTAACAACTTCGAAGGGAAAAAGAATACTGGAACTATCCCTAAGCAAAAGAATAAAGACAGAGACAAGGAGACAAGCAAAATAAAAAAAACCAGAGAACTCTCCAGAAATAATCCCTCTCAGGCAATCTCTTCCAAACTCAAGATTGGAAAACATCAATGGCAAGACAGTCAACATGACCAACGAGATCAGGAGAACGATTCTCAGATTCCAACAATGAACAGATTTAATATCCTTGAGAATCTAGATCTTGATGACTGAATGGACAAATTGTCAGACACTTAACTCATACGAACATATACTTACTAACTGCAAATCAGTGTTCATATTTTTCGTAATTTTGTTTGATATTAATTTGTTATACATAGCATACTATGGTGCCCTGGTAAACAGTATGAAATACAGAAAAATATTTATCTGTTTATTTGTAATGATTATTATAGGTTGGTTCCATTATGGGTATATGCAACCCTGCTTCAAATGTAAAGTTGGGGGAAAAAAGCTTTTGTTTGTCAATACAGGGGATATTCAATATTACAGTATTTATAAATCCTATGTAGTAATAACTCTATGATGAATGAAATTAACCTAACAAAAATACCCTCAACTTCACTAGAGACTGATGTCGTATCACTGTTTGATTTTAAGTGCCTTTATTTAAATATTCGGAGTCTTCCATCCAATTATTATCAATTTGATTTGTACATTGCAAATGTGATTAAGAAATTGGATATTCTTGTTTTAACTGAAACTTGGTTAAAAGAGACAAATCAGGATTTATATTTTTTTGATGGTTTCACAGGAGTTCACTTTAGTAGATGTGATCAGAGGGGAGGTGGAGTATCAATTTATTATAACAATTTAAAATTTCAAAATGTAACCAGATTGTCATATATGAGTGAGTCTTTTGAAAATGTCCTAATTGACTTATTAACTTCTTCTGGGATGAGAATTAGGTTATTTGCAATTTATCGTCTACAGGAAAAAAGTTTTGATTTGTTTATGACTGAGTTTGAAGAATTGAACACCAGACTACACGATGATTACATCCTGATTATGGGCGATTTCAATATAAATATAGACAAACATAAGACCCACAACAATGATATTTCACTTTATAAAGAAAAATGTGCTGAATTAGGTCTTGTTCACTACAACCATGAAATAACCAGGCCATTAGCAATAGGTGGTACAGTTATTGATCATATCTTAACAAACTTTATGGTTGATAAATCATCCTGCTGCGTATATAGGACTCATATCTCTGATCACTTCCCAATTGGCTTTTACTTTAATTTTCTTAAGAAATCTACAATCATTGGCAAGCTAATACGTAATATACCTAATAACGAACGTATCAACATGAAACAGGTTAGACGTAAAATGAAAGAAGAAACTTGGGAATCATTGAAAGGCATCACTAATCCGACAAAAGCTCTTGACTACCTTCTTAACTCAATAGGTGAAGCTTTCAAATTGAGTAAATATAAAATAAACAACAAAGAACCAATAGATAAGTCGTGGGTCACCCCTTTTCTTAAACTACAGCTCAGAAAAAAAATATTATTGGCTAGACTACGTCACAAATTCCCTCGCAATTTGCGACTGCTTAAATATTATAAACAATTTAATGCAATAGTCAAAACAAACATCCGTCATGCCAAGTACAATCAATTTAGCGTAATAATTAATGATAATTCAATGACTAGTAAGGAAAGGTGGGATAACGTGAGAAATATAATGTATGGGATAAACAGCAAAAAAACAACATTATTGCCAAATATGATTAATGACATTAAAGGTGATCTAAATGACGAAAATTATAGAGTGAAACTTGCCAATGAATTTTCATCTTTTTTTGAAAATATTGGACTAAATATACAGAACATATCTCAAGTTGAGGAGAATCTATCTAGAAGAGAAGCAGAAGATGACATCATGTTAGACAGACCAGAGTTCTATTTACACAGGCTTGATTTAGATACAATCAGTAAATTGGAAATTGCAAAGATTATTAGTAATAGCCCAATCAATAAAGGTCCGGGGCCAGATTGTATAACAATGAAATTCCTTAAAAATAACATAGACATTTTGAATGACCCGATTCATTATGTGCTGAATAAATGTCTAGAACAATCACACATACCAGCTCGATTAAAAGATTCTTTTATCAAACCTATTTTTAAAGGGGGAGACACCAATGACTTAAATTGCTATAGACCAATAGCCATTCAGAACGCTTTACATAAGATACTTGAAACATTTATCAAGAATAGACTTATAACCTATATAAATAATAACAAAATTTTAAATAAAAATCAGTTTGGGTTTCAACAAACGAAGAATATACAGCAACCATTAGTAAATTTAATTAACTTTATTGAAACATCTCTTGACCGGAAACTGATACCAATTGGAGTATTCATGGATTTGAAGAAGGCATTTGATTCATGTAATCATAGACTTTTACTCCACAAACTGCATGAAATAAAAATCTCTGGAAATAATTTGAAATTATTCCAGAGCTATCTTGATAAAAGACACTACCAAGTTAAAATTACAGACTCACTTAGTAGAAAAGTAAGAATAAACTCTGGTGTACCACAAGGATCTGTTTTAGGACCGATTCTCTTCTTGATTTATATTAACAGTATATTTAATGTTAGAATCGTAGGGAGGCTTCAAGCGTTTGCTGATGACCTTGTCTACTTCAACTCAAGCCCAAATGTTTCAACACTTAGTAATCAAACAAGTAATGATCTACAAAATATTTTTGACTGGCTTTCAATAAATGGTTTGGTTATAAACAAGGAAAAAACTAACTACATACTATTCAATTATACAAGAGAATTAATTGCCCCAATACAAGTAAGAATGTATAATGCAAGCTTTCTTTGCAATTACATGATGTATTCACTTTCTCAAATCAAATCGGTGAGGTATCTTGGTTTGCGCATAAGTTCTGATTTATCATGGAATAATTACTTTATGAAACTTAGAAAAAACCTGTATATAGCCATTCAATGTATGATAAAAACAAAAAATATTATCTCTAAAGGCATGAGAATCCTAATGTATCACGCATATTTCATGTCACATATAAATTCCTTTATTATCTTTTGGGGATCTGCCCCTCAATATGAAATCAATAAAATACAACGATTACAGAATTTAATGATTAGATTAACTTACAATATTTCCAAACTAGCTCATCAAGAAATGGGTACAATACGTCTTTTAAAATCTTGTAATTTGCTTTCAATAGAGGACACATTCAGGCAAAGATCACTTGAATTTATATATAAAAATCAGCACTTGTTAACTATTAAAGAGTATCATAGAGATATTCGCCCATCATCGAGTGAAATTTATTCCATATCAAAAAATAGACTAAAAAGAACCAATAAAAATTTTATTAGAATGTGTGCAGCAATCCTTAATGATAGAACAAATGGTTTGTCATTGGAAACAGGTTCCTTTTATTTATTTAAAAAGCAAGTTTTTACAACTTTATTACATTAATCATAGATTACAAATATGATAACTGAGGGAAAAAAGAAAAGTACGAATATTAAAAAAAAAAAAAAAAATAAAATAAATAAATAGATATCTTCTACACTAAGAAGTAAAATCGGTTTATTGATGTGTACTGGTAGTGAAATTGTTTGCATCAACAAAATAATTTATCTTCTTTTTTTTTGTGATTTGTTTGTTTTGGTGTGGTTCGCTCAATTACTATTGTTATTTATAAGTTGGCTGCGTATAGGCCAGGGGGATGTATTATTCACCTTTGCTTTATTCTTTTTACCGTTTGTCTACCAATTAGGGAGACTGTCGCGTGGGATACTCTTTTTTTTTTTTTTCTCAATTGTCTGTGATATGCATATCAACGATGTATATTTTTTGTTTTTTTGTTTTAGCCCCTAACTAACTGGCTCCAGTAGTCGAGGTTAGGTGGCATGAGCATTGTTGCTGCTTATATGCATTTTTGACAATTTGAAATAAAAAAAAAACAAAAAAAACTAGAAAGGCGCGCGCTGTGGAGGAATTATTTGGACGCACGCACGCTGGGTAGGTAATCAAGTTTCTTGTCTTATTGCAAAAACAAATTAATTCTAATTAAAATGCCACATGGCTTTACTTGCATGACGATTAAATTTACAATTTTTTAATATTTTTTTAATCGAATGAACGAAAAATTACCAGGTTTCTTTTGAAAATGTTTAAGGTCCTTTTCCATGACCTTTGACATTGACGGTTAACATCTACGTCGTTTTCGTAGTTATCGTTTGTCATCTTTGGCCCTTGCGCTTTTGAGCTTTCATGGTTTTCGTAGTTTCGGTTTTTTTATTTTTGACGTTTTTCACAAGTCGACTGTAGGTACCTCAGGTCACAACAAACGGCACCTATCCTCTTTTACAGCCCCTCCCCCCCACACTCTTTTCATTTTGTCAGATGGAGCGAGCCGACCCCCTAAAATCGAAGTCGAACATTTCGAGCCGACAAAATGTCCTTTTTGGTGCGTCACTTCCGTCATTGCATCAACAATGCATTAGGGGCAATCCACAATGCATTAGTTTCCTAAAGCATTTTTAAAAGAACGACTGGGTGGATTTTCATAATGGAATTAGGAACACATGAACATGTACATGAACACATCCTCTTGTCACTGCTGAGCACCTTACAATGCTTCAAATTTTAATCCAAAATTTCAGGTTTTAAAAATTCAAACGTTGAAATAGACGGCGACGAGATAGCGGTTCAGCAGCGTTCTGTTGTCTGTTTGTTGTACATTTTAAGAGTATTTTGTTCATATAAATTATTCCATGCTATCAGCATATGAATAGTAAATAATTATAATGTTTATTTCGAATGGCCAGACAACATTAAAATAGAATACGAGAATACATGTACTTTAAAAGATGCTCAGAGAATTGATCCAGTTGGATTCAACACATGCCGATCGAATTGTTCGAAATAGGCTTACACGATCTTCCAAAAATTTGGGGTAAATATACTTTCAGGATTAGATTTTTTTTTTTTGACGGACACATGAGGGTATATGGTACTTGTGTACAGAGTAGTATTATAATTTACGCAGGTAATTTGAAAAGAAAATGATTCCGCAGACTTATCGAGCCGCTCCAATATCATATTCTCGAGGGTGAGTAAAAGCAGTTGAGCAGTTACCGTTGTTTCGTCGATCGCACTTGTACGAGTCAGAACGTCTCCTCTATACCACTGCATCCACCCTGTACACGTGACGTCAGTGCGTGTGTAGTCACTCATTTCGAAAATGTATCCATCTCTAACTGCGCGCGTTACCCACCCGGGTACGGGTGACTCCAGTTCGGAATAGTGCCGTAATAAAATGTTTAGTAGCGACTGCTTAATACTTGGTAGAGCGTGCAGCCAGGGATCTATTCGCGCTTTTTGATGAAGTCTCTCTCTCACCACCCCCTCCCTCACTACAACCACCACCTCTCACGGGTATTTAGAAAGCCGTGAAAAAGACTGAGCTGGCGCCGGGCCTCCCAACACCAAAACCCCGCACACTGCCACTGCCGGCAATAAGTCCCTCAGTCCGCGACGTATACCTATTAATTTCACCGCAACCCAGTCGTAAAATTGCATTTGCCGGTGGGCTATAGAAAAACGTGTCGGCGGTAGAACTGTATATACTTCTACTTATTTTTTTGGGTAGGGGAGGGAGTCTGCGCGCTGAGACACCACCACCAATCGCCACTTGAGCGCCGTCTGGTGGACGACACTAACAAGATGATGGAATCATCAAAGGTGTATCGATATACATGCGTTTGTGCATCCATTTCTTATTAATTGATGATGGTGTCAAAATTACACGCCAAGACTATGTTGCCTATATATATGATTATGTTGCCTATATGTCTGAGATTCTGGTAATTAATTCCAAACTTTTATGGCTCCGAAAGCGTAGCTAGTGGGCTGTGACGACGATGAACCGTGCGGGTAATGCGTGGTGCAGAGAATGTGTTTGTGAAACTGTCTCACGGCAATTGATGAAGCTAAAAATACGGTAGATAAGCTGCAGTATTGGGTTCGTTCCTTTTGTTAAGGAACCAGTTCCAGTTCCAGTTTCTCCAGAAATTAAAATGAACCTGGTCGTTTCTGGTTCCTTTTCGAAAGGAACCTGGAACTTTTCTGTTCCCTCGATAAGTTTCTAGTTTTAAGAAAGATCGCTATAACTTTTTAGCGAACTTTCTAGAAATTAAATATCCTGTTATTTGTCATTTTCAAGCTCCAGTTATAACTTTAAAAAATGGTACCTGATTGACTTACTTTATTTGGTCACACCGTTAATCGACTGTCTTCAATTTCCCTTCTACATGTTTTTGTGTCTACCAAGACCGTTAAGTGTAAACGAAGCCCCCGTTAACTACAGTTCTTCACACACGTCCATATATGACTGAGCTGGGCGTACAGTCTAGTCTGTGGAGACTGCGTACTCACTCTATTGTGTTTCACGCCTTTGTGGAGGCCGTCGTCAGCCGGCATCGAAATCGTTTGTTCTCGGGGTAGTCGATGCTTCCATCGCTTTTATTTATTCCTCGTGTACCTACCTATACACCTACGGTGTGCCTCTCATTCTGCGCTCTGCCGAGCGAAAAAGAACTATAGATAATGTATCCGCGTTCGTTCCACCTTCTCTTCTGGTACATTTGTAACATTATTTGCTTAATACGTTTTGGTAAGTCTCTCTATCTCATTGCGCCCACAGACAGAGCGAGACTCCTGTTTTTGGTGCGAGGTTCAATCAAAAAGAAGAATCAACATGTCCTGGGTACAGTGTGTGTTAGCTGGATGCATTATTGTGTGCATTTTGTGCGGCCTTCGTGGTTCAGTGGCTATGGTCATTGACTACAAAGCGGGTGGTCCCGGGTTCGATTCCCGGCGCAGGCTTTCGTTTAT
>JAUJYS010003666.1:0-12812 GCA_033995665.1 Melogona broelemanni | reverse complement strand
GCAGCGCGCTCACAGCCAAGGATATGCTCTTTCAAACCGGCGACGAAAACGTAAGACAGCGTCACTTGAGTCGCAAATATTTATCAATCATATTAAACTTCGGAGATTCTGAAACCAGGTGCAGCGCGACACTAACTGTGCAAATTTAATTCATGCCTTATATTCTTTAAGGCACTTCAAACTCACGAAGCTCTTCGACAAATTTGACACAGGCTTAAAAAATTATGAATTGTACAGTTATAATCGACCCCGTGAATGAATTATTTAAACATATTGTTTAAGAACTATTTTTTTTCTATAGAGAAGAATTCTCCACAACAGCTCCTACGAACATTCATCTAAATCTATTTTTTTCTGTTGAGGTGTTTATATTCAGTTAAGGCGAGTGGCCAGCTAAATATAAACGAAAAGTGTTCAGTGATCTTATAAAGGTTAAAAATATGATGTAAAATATTTCATTTCCTGTGCGCTTCCACCAACTTTGGATTTTTGAAACGCACATTGGGTTTTTGTTAGAAATCACTGGTGTATTAGCGTAAGAGTTGTTATTGTTTATTCTCCTATTTGAGCGCCAAGTCGATTATTTCCCTTTCCTTAGGTAATATCAATGAACGAGAACGCCAAAAATTTACTCGCGGAAATGCTGAACTCGTCGGGAGACGAAGATTCCTCGACAGGTAAAACAAAACAAATTCGAACAAGGAAACCGTGAGTTATCGTGCGACCAAAGTCATCAGAGTTAAAGAAAGTGGTTTGTCCATTCGTATTACTTATGCTGTCGACCAAATGTCTTCTGTTTGTTAAAACCTTGTGCTGTCATGAAAACATTGTTTTCTGTTCCCGAGTACAAAACCACTGTTTTTGCTTGCAGTGACTCTTGGGAATTTTTGAACACGGTAAAAATTTGCTCGCTGAAATACTGTGGTGACTGCGTCAGTTAGTTGTCACAAGCAGATCACAACTCCATAATACTGTCGTGTCGTTACAATCCATACATTATGTGTGTATGAATTTCTAAAGGTTTACGCCACTGCCAGTTCAATGCAACGTCACTAAATTGAAATGACTAGGGTCTTTGTTTTCAATACATGCTTAATGTATTTTGTGTTAACTCGATGAGTAATATTTCTAATTTGTTACATGATGGCGCACCAGATTCAGATTCTGATGCCGACGAAACTGACAAGTCCAATAAGAAGGGAAAGGGTGAGAGCAAGAAGAAGGCCAAGGCGGGAAGTTCGTCGGGGGAGGACGATGACGACGGGGACAGCGACGGCAGTGAACCCGAAAAGAAGTCACGGAAACGTGATGGCCTGCTAAACCACAAAGTGGAGGACTCCGACTCGGATTTCGAGGACTTCGTCAAGAAGAACAAGTATGCTATTTTAAAACCTTTATTTAACTTGGCGTGAAGTTTGATTGTGTGGATGTCTGTTTGTCCAGACTTGTTTGAGGTCCTACTTAACCAACTTTCACCCGTCCTAAAGAGCTTAATTTTTTGCGCGTCTCAGTTTCAAGAAATATTTTAATCTATTGACTTCTGACAGCTTTTGTAAATTGTCAGCCTTTGTATCGACATTTCAAAAAAAATATATATATATGCTTTTGTCGATATATAAATGAAATGTTATATCCGAAAAATGAAGTATTCATACATTTAATTGTTTTTGTTGACGTAATATTTATTATCCCCTAGCTTTATGACCAATCTTTCTGGAGTTGTCCAACATTGAAAATAATTTTATCGTTTTATTTTCATCCTCGTACGCTTCCAGTCAAAAGAAATCCAAGATCCGCAAGCGCGGTCGTATCGGCTCTGGCGATTCAGACAGCGAGAAAGACTCTGATGATGAGGATGAAGCATCAAATGGCAGTAGTAGCGAGGAGCAGTCGCGCAAGCGCATCACGCGTCGCACACGCGGCATGGCGAAGGAGGCGGCGGCCAGCGAGAACACAAAGAAGCGGCGCCGGCGCATCAAGGAGGTGGCCGAATCGTCCGACGACTCGGACGTTCAGTTTGTAAAACGCAAGAAGCGCAAGAAGGACGGCAGCGACGAGGAGGAGGAATCTGATCCGGTTAGTTAGAAGTTTTTGTTTTGTCATCATTTTCGGATCACTGTTGCCTTTGTTTTATTGGTATATGGGATCTGATAGTCAGTGGGCTTTATTGAAATGACTACAGAGCGTGTATGATTTCGGAGAAAACTTAATTCCTCCTAGCGCGATAGCCGATATTTGAAACAAACTATTACAGGAAACATTTTTTTTTCTCCCCCGATTTTAATTAATTATTATTTATATATTTCTTTTAAATAATTTGATGAGGTTCTGTTTATTTGTTCTGTTTCCTCATTTTTATTAATTTTTATATCTTCTTTTTTAAGTAATTTGATGTAGTTTTGTTTTATTTTGTGGATCTCTAATTTGAACGTCAGCTTATCAATTTTCATATACTGTGGAATCGGCTTTCGTTGCGCAATCGTCTCTTGTTTATCAGACAATTTTATTGAATTTTTAATCAAATTTTAAACATACTCGTTTGTGGTTACAGGATAGTCCGTCGAAAAAGGGCCGAAAGAACATTCGCAAGATGATCAAAGACAGCAAACTGCGTACCGACACCAAAATGGCGGCCAAGGAGGAAGAGGAGCGAAGAAAGCGTGTGGAAGAGCTGCAAAAAGTAGTAAGTATTCGGTCGACGCACGCTGGAATTTATGGCTGCGCACGTGAAATAGATTCGTAGCAGCATATGTGTCGGCGAACACGCTGTTCAGAAAAAAAACTAACTTGTTTTCAAACATTTTTTCTCAGTACAACGAGGTTGTGGACGAAACTGTGCAAGGCTGTCCGGTTACCAAGAAACTGGTGCTGGCCAAGTGTCCCGAGTCGGGCGATCCTCTGGTCGAGGTTCACGAGGACATCATCGTTAAACTCAAGCCTCATCAGGTGTCAGGTGAGCTGTTGGACTAAGTCAAAAATAGGAAGCGCCACTTGATTGATGCAGGCGCATTAATCTGATATTTGTGTAACTCCATAGGTGTGAAGTTCATGTGGGAGTCTGTGTGCGAAACTGTGGATCGCGTGAACAACGATGGCGGTTCCGGTTGCATTCTGGCTCATTGCATGGGTCTGGGAAAGACCTTACAGGTGAGAAGCCTCAAAGTTTTTCGTTAATGATATAATATTGTGATGTCGCGACTTTCTACTGGAATCCCGACTACCGCAGTGCTGTCAATTTTTTTAATGTTTTTAAATATAAATTTCCGTTCATTCCCATACAGGTGATCTCCTTTCTTCACACCATCCTGACCAGCACCAAGACCAACGTGATCACCGGCCTGGTGGTGTGTCCGCTCAACACGGTGGTCAACTGGTACAACGAGTGTCGAATGTGGTTGGACGAGGTCGACCCGTCCATCGAGGTGAGCGAAATCGGCCGACACACAATTTGACATCAGCTCTGTTTGTTGCTAGTAGGCCAACGGGAAACGCTTGTGTTGTCATTTTAGACTATTTAAATATTAAGCATAATTAGCCTGCGTGAAATCAATCGAATGCATGGACCTTGAAATAAAAAGTTAAAATGAAGTCTTTTCTTTAATACACTTTTTGAAGTTGTAATTAAGCAATGTAACCAAATGTTTAAATTTAACATGTAATTATTTATTTGTGGTAGTTTATCACTAGATCACTGATCAGTAGTGAATATCACTACAGGAGATGATGTACCCCCTTGTGTAGCTATTTAGCACTTTTTTAATTTTAATATGTGTACTTTTCAGGTGGCACTTTTTATTTACTGGCCAGAGAACTTTTTTACTGTTTGTCTAGTAAAAAAATTGAAATTCAATAAGCAGAAAAATCTAACTTTATTTGCCATTAATGTGCATGATTGGTGTTTGACTGAGTAGGTGAACGAACTGAGTGGAATCAAGACCATCCCGCTTCGCTCCAAGGCTCTGAACGCATGGCACGAGGACGGCGGCATCATGATCATCGGCTACGAGATGTTCCGCAACCTGGTGCAGGAGAAGCAGAAAAAGTGTTCCAAGTACCACAAGACCATCTTCCTCAAATCACTTATCGATCCGGGTGAGTGAATAAAGTCACTTGTGACTCTGAATTTCCTTGACCACTTCCAAATACATTTTTTCTGCGCTGTACCGGAACATATTCCCAATCTGCTTCTCGTTGCTAAATGCTCGCCACTTTTCTTTGCTCTAGGTCCCGATGTGGTGGTCTGCGACGAGGGCCACATCCTGAAGAACAGCGCAACCGCCCTGTCCAAGGCCATGGCGCGCATCAAGACACGACGTCGCGTCGTGCTCACCGGCACACCACTACAGAACAATCTTACCGAATGTAAGTTTTTAGAGTGCCGCCCAGCGTACGTCGCGGATCGGAATTTCAAATTTCATCCTTTTGCTCTGCTGTCTCCTCGTTCTCAAGTGTTTTTTTTTTTTAACTCTGTGCCTCTATCCTCTTACAGATCACTGCATGGTGGACTTCGTCAAGCCCAATCTGCTGGGTACCATGAAAGAGTTCCAGAATCGATTCTCGCATCCCATCAGCAACGGCCAGTGCGCCGACTCCACCAGCCACGACGTGCGCATCATGAAGAAGCGCGCTCACATCCTACACAACCTGCTCGAAGGTTGCGTTCAGGTCAGCACCAAACTAATTAGCTTGTGTACTCATGCGTAATTCACAATTAAAAACCACTAGCGTAAGAAATTCTATGTTGAACCATATCCTACATCTGGCTAGGTGTTTGCACTCCTAATTTTCTTAAATTTTATATTTGCCCACACAGAGACGCGACTACAACGTGCTGACGCCGTTCCTACCGCCCAAGTACGAGTACGTCATTAACGTGCGTCTGACGCCCGCGCAGATCAAGCTCTACTCGCACTACATGACCACGTTCGCGCGGCAGCACGGGTCGGGGGGCAAGTCTCTTTTCCTCGACTACCAACACTTGTTTCGCATCTGGACGCATCCCTGGCTGTTGCACATGGCCGAAGAGAGGCAGCGAATCAAGGCAAGTCATCTTCATTCCTCTCCTTTTCAGAATACGCAAAATTAGAATCATGTAAAAAAAATTGCCAAAAACGAATGGTGAAATTATCTTGTTCTAGAGTGATCTTTCATTTATTTTTTTGTTATTTTGCAGGACGAGCAGCGTGACCTGGAGCGCGATGACGACTCTTTCATCGACGACGAGAACAGCTCGTCCGAGCAAGACTCTGACGTCATGAGTGACAGCGACAAGGAACCGTCCACCTCCAAGAAGAAAAACAAGCTGAATAAGAAGAAGGGGAAGGGTGATAGCAGCGACGACGAGGTAGTCAAGAACTGGAAGACGCGTCGTCAGCAAGGACTACATGAGGGTAAGCGCCGTCGCTTGATGACGTCTCTGGAACACGTTTCAGTTAACTCCTTAAATTTCTATTTGCGGTTACGATTCATTTCGACAGAAGGTCATAGCTGGTCAAATTGACATTCTTTGTTTGTTAATTGTCGTTTTGATTAAAGTGGCCGATCATTTCTGGAGCATAATTCTTTTCATTTGAAGTATATAATTTGTGTTGACGTCGATTTAATATTATTATTTTTTTCTTATCAGACGAGATCGAAGAAGAGATTTTGCCGCTCGAGGTAAAAGACAAGTCGTGGTGGACCGAGTTTGTACCCATGGATGAGGTGGACAAGATCGAGCTCAGCGGCAAAATGATCATCCTGCTGGATCTGCTGAAAGAATGCGAGGCCATCGGGGACAAAATGTAGGTGATGGTGGTGGTGCCGGAGGTCATGGGCACGAACGTAGCCTGAGACTGTTGTGGAAGAATAATTCCACGTTGCCAATTACTAATCGTGCCTTTCGTTTCATGGTGCAGCTTGGTGTTCAGTCAGTCACTGCTGACGCTGAACATGATTGAGGGTCTGCTGAACGCCCCCACGGAGGAAGACAAGAAGAGAAAGAAGCTTTACAAAGAACAACGTAAGAAGAAGGCGGCGGAGGGCGACAACGGGGACGCCAAAGGCGACGAGAAGATGGAGGAGGACGACGACGACGAGTCCAGTCGGGACAGCGCCCACGGTGGTCGACACAAGTTCAACTGGCTTCAGGGGCTGGATTACTTCCGGATCGACGGATCCACCTCTGCTGATTTGCGGAACCGATGGACCAAGTCCTTCAACGATCCGGAAAACTATAGGTGCGACATTGTCTTATCTCCAATTTTATAAATATATTTAGATCACCCCGAATTGTCACGTGTTTAGGATTGCAGTGGCAAACTGGCATCTGGGTTTTTTTGGTATTTTGTATTGTTTTAATAAATTTTAATTTTTGTTTACTCGTAGAATAAAACGTATAAAATAAATTAATTTGAAATAACAAATTAATTTTAAAAAGATATATTTTTAAAATTATTAAGAATAAATAATAATATTTTTCAATAAATTTGATATTGTACTTTCACAGGGCACGATTGTTCCTGATCTCTACGAGAGCCGGCTCGCTGGGCATCAACCTGGTGGCCGCCAACCGCGTGGTCATGTTCGACGCCTCCTGGAATCCCACCCACGACGTCCAGTCCATCTTCCGTGTCTACCGTTTCGGCCAGGAGAAACCCGTCTACATCTACCGACTGCTGGCACAGGTCAGCCCATCCTGCCTAACTTAAATGGCCCGAACACTTTCAAACCTGGTAAAATCCGGCAAAAATCTGACAACTTTGTTTTTATTCTCGAAATCTGTTTGGTGGTCGACAGGGCACTATGGAGGAAAAGATTTACGACCGGCAGGTGACCAAGCAGTCGTTGGCCTGCCGCGTGGTCGACGAACAGCAGATCGAGCGCCACTTCAATATGGCCGACCTGCAGGAGCTCTACTCTTTCGAGCCGGACAGCTCGTCCAAGCATCCCACCCCTATCATTCCCAAGGTCAGTGCAGGGGCAACGCGCAAGTTTTCACTTAAGCCCGCTCATTTTTGGAGCATTGATCCATCAGCCCAAGACTCTTCATTCTAATATTTTAGCACTTATCTTCAAATTTACAAAGAGCTATTTTTACGCCTGGGTCTTGTGAGAACAATGTGAGGAACACTGCAGAAAAGCTGGCAGACTTTCTGTACGCTCGTGACAATATTAATCTTATGCGCCTACGTTGTTGTTCACCGTGTGGCGCGTAGGATCGACTGCTGGCTGAATTGCTGATCCGTCGCCACGACAACATCGTGGGCTACCACATACACGACTCGCTGTTGGAAAACAAGTCGGAGGAGGAGCTGCCGGAGGACGAGCGCAAGGTGGCCTGGGTGGAGTACGAGTCCGAGCGACAGGGACTCATCATCAGCGACGGTAGGTCCCCTTGGCATGCCGCACCGCTAAGAATGTTGGATAGTTTAAAGTGATGACATGATCTCCAGTTAATACTGGAGATCTTCTTGTAACGATAAATATTGTCACCACTCGCATGAGATGAACTATTGAAGCCGAACGACATTTCATGTAGGGTTAGATTGAGATGGCGCGAAGCGTAAGAACCATCAGATAAAGGAGATAATTTGGCATTTTACGCAATCCATTTATTCTGAATTTTTTTATCTACTGTAGGATCATCTGGAATGCACTTGATTCAGATTACGTACGGCAACAACCAGGTCGTCAACGTTCGCATCAACGCCACCGCCCTCATACAGGAGATCATCGAACAGGTAAAGCAATTGTGCGTGACGGGGCTCAGAGTCTCAATCGTCAGATATGCAGCCACTTGGATCATGGGGGAGATCATGATGTAGGGCGTTTAAACCAATCCAGGATGTTGTTGGTGACCCATGTGTTCACTCTTTTACAGGCGAGTGTGTTGCCTCACCACGCTCTAATCTTGTTCTCAAAATTGTTGTTTTTTTCAGAGTCCACAATTGTCCTTGTCCGAAGTGAGTGCAAGATTCCGAGTGACAATCGCCAACCTGCAGGAAAACCGTCGTGTGCTCCTGGAAAAGCAGGAGGTAAGTGGTCACGCGCCTTTTTAACTCTAGTCGACCGACTAGAATTTAGCAGCGTTGACTCCATTGAATTGGATGCTTGGCAAGTGTGTCAAATCGGAGATTGCAACTTGAAAAAAAAGTGGGCATCTGGCATAATTGTCTAGCGTTTGGAACCGTTAATAATAATTTCCCTGCTCTTTCATTTCCCTATCGTCCCACCTTAGGCGGAACGATTGAAGGCATTGGCTCACCAGCGTGAGTTGTTCCTGCAGCAGCAGGCACAGGCGCAGGCGCAGCAGCAGCGCTATATGGAGCTGGTCTCGATGGCCAACCAGCAGCAACGCTTGACGTCCGATCAGCAGGCCGCGCTACAGCAGTACCAGCAACAGCAGCAGTATGCCCAGCAGCTACTAGCCATGCGCCAGTTCACAGCCGCCGCCAAGTCCTACGCGCCCTACCGCCACCCGCTCATGCAGCCGGGAACCGGACGCAACAACTCGGGGCTATCCGGGCAGCTGACCGGACAGATGACCGGCATGAACCCGATCCAGCGGCAGGTCCAGGCCGCTAACGGCGGCAGTGGCATTAACACGGGCGACTTCCAGCGGTTGTTGTCGGAGGCCATGACCGACAAGGGCAAATAGTTGGTCGGAAGATCTCGGTGGGTCGTGTAATTGTGTGTGCGGGGGGGAGAAGGTGACGTATTTTTGGCTCTCTCGCGAGGAAATGGTCTGACTTGTTTCGGCCTAACGCCGCGCGGTTTTCGGTAGTCATTGGTGTTGGGCCCAAGCAAATCGTAATTTCAGGGAGAAAAACGTGAAATGTTCTATCCCCTAACTGGTTTTATGTGTGTTATCTAATTCGTTAATTCGTGGACCAATACGCCATCTACATGTACGAGTACAGTGCGAGTAGAAAAAGTCTTAATTTTATCACGGATAAGTTTTGTTAATATAATTTAAGGCAACATATAAAAAACGGGACAATTTTTTATGTCGAAAATTACACAAATTTGTGAAGGTCGCTGCTGTCGGTTAGGTTGGTGGTTTTTTGCATTATTTTGTTTAGGTTTCTACCCCGGAAGTTCTGTCAACTGGAGATGCTGTTGAAGTTTGTCAAAATTGTGGTAAAAATTACGAAAGACCCCAGATGTACTCGCACTATACTCTTACATTAAACATTGGAAGAGAACAAGTTATTTCGCTTCGAAAAGCGGGTAGGCAAATAATTCCAATGTGTGTTAACGAAACTGACGAAGCGAACAACACAATCAAATCAAGTTCCATCTTAAATACGAAACCGTGCAAAAATCGTGTTTTAATCCAATTTCTGAAAAAAACTGATTGAAGCACGGTGGGTGTCAAAATTCGGACACAAGGAAATTTGTTGTATCGAGTTTGGGGGAGGTGGGATTCGAACTTTTGACTCCCTACCAGTTCCTAAAAATTTGGTCGATACATTTCGATCTCATTAGTCGGCCTGATTTGTGAAACTTGTGCGAGAGCGCGAAAAAATAAAATAATTACCCCAGTTTTAGCCCAGTGATTGTGGCTGCGTACGCTGTGGCCAGTTTCGCCACTCGCCATCCAAAGTGCGAAATTTGAAGTGTTGCCTGCATAAGGCAGGTGCTCGGGTGAAATTGGCTCCCGTGACTGAATAACTTATGTGATTAGAAAATTTTTTTGTCCGTTTCTTTTAATGTTTGCTTCTGTGCGTGTTGTAGTCTGAGCGATGTATAGGCTCGATTCGATTCGGTAACATTCGATTGTATCGATATTTATGTAGAAAGTTTGGGGAGCGACTTATCACCATTGATGCCGTTGCTCTTTGGCTAGCGCGAACGGTTTTACATTTCATTAATTTTTTTTATTGTTCTCGTTGTTTCGAATATCACCCAAATTCATGTCGCTCCCAGGGACGACCAATGCTGTTTCGTTTGAGCATATAAAGCATGGAATTTTCGTCCAAATCTGTTTAAACTTATAAATATTCTGTTCATTTTTTGCAAGAGGTGACGAGGTGGGTTTTTCGTATCTCCACAATCGCATTTATTTCATTTTCGATCGTATACGGCGTGAGAAAAAAGATCTTACTCTTCAAACACAGATTGATATTTATTTACAGAAAATTGTTTTCGTTTCACCGAACTCAATAAATTGGCCAATGGTCGACACACAAAAATATGAATTACTAAATGGGCACTTATTTATTTGCATTACTGGTGGAGACCCGGGGTTTCTTTTATATTTTTCCCCTCGTATAAAATGATTCCATTATATCATCACGTTTTCTCTTTCCATGTTTGTGTGTGTGGTTGGCTGCTATACGAGTTTTCATTTTCGTCCTCTCTTCCATTTGTTAATGTGAACGATTCCGGTATTGAATCACTCTTGGACGTTCGTATTTTTCTCCCATTTTCTTTTGTTGTGTAAATAAGGATCCCATAACTTTTAACTCGTTTTCAAGCGCATCAATTTTGAATTAAAAACTTATCACACACGTAGACTATAAAAGCATGTTTAGTGGTTGGCGGTGCTCCTGCAAACTGGTTGTACGTGTGGTGCCCACTACCGGCGGGATGAGATTAATGTTTATTTGTCGTCTAGCAAAGGTCTTTCAGCATTGTAATTCATTCGCATTATCTGTGTTTTATAGTTTTGTCGCAACTCCATGGTTGAGCGCGAGTATTATCCTTGTAGCTTTTTTTGGGGGGAGGGAGGGGGAACTGCGTACCAAAAGTAGATACATCTTAAATTACTTGACAAGATTGGAATAAATTGTTTTGTATAATGACACTTGTTTTGTTTTTTTCTTGACAGAGATGTGTACTACTTGTGACTACCTATTACTTGTGTATTAGCATTAATGTTTTTAAATGACTTTGGTGTCTTTTCAATATAGGGTCAGTACGTCTTCATAGTTAATACATCAGCGTTCGCAGTCTTTAGTCTTCAGATATCGTATTCAGACTTTTATTCGGCAGTGGTATCATTAATTAAAATAAGAGAGGACAACTAATTAAAAAAAATAAAAAAAAAGTAATCGACGCTCTTGTCTTAAAACGATTTCAGCGCCACATTGAAGAAGACTAGGAGCGATATCTGATAGTAGTTTTTTTTCTCTGTATGTAATACGCATTCATGACAATCTTTTACATAATATACACGCATGCAAGTATCTTATTTCATTCACTGTTTGATCGATTTCAGGGATTGGAGGGTAATTGACTGCTTTTATGAAACTGAAAACTGAAAGTGATACTGAAAAGATAACATGGCCTTTGATTTTTAAATTGACATGTTCATGTTCATGAAACAACTCTCACTTTATTTTTTTAATCGCCGTACCAAGCTAGGCGCTATGAACGAGTTGAGTTTTCATTTATTTTAGAAGGCAAATTTTCAAATTTATGGAAACACCTCGATCTAAAGGTGTTTACCGATTGTGAAGGCCTTGGAAATCAAACGCGTTTTCACTTCGAGCTACTGCTCAAATTAATGAAACTGACTTATCTTTAACGGAATACAACGCACCCCATTCTGAGGAACTTCCATGTTTTTCTTATGGCGTTTCTCCGAATGGCCGCTAGGATCGCAAAGATCCCGAGATTCATATCACTTTGTGATTTAGTTGGTGACTGGTGCGCGGCTGGCTATTGTGTCACTTCCCATTTCATTCACGTTCAACAACGCTTTCGATCCCGTGTTAGTAAATGTGATAAAATGAACGCGACAATATTTCCATCCGGATCAGATATGCATGTGTGTATAGGCGATGCAGTTGCCAATCACATTCCATGACGATGACATCTTAATTTTTTATTGATTGAAACTAGCATTGGCGTTATTATTCCATGCACCCGATTGCTTGTTCCTGCTGTAGTTTTGAGTAAATTTTCGGCAATATTTGTGAATCAAGATGTGGAACCGGCCCTAAATTCGTCTACAAATCGTGCGAAATTATCCCAACTTCGCGTTATATTCCAGTGAAACGCGTCGATCCTCCCCCTGCCACTCGCCGAACCTCCTGATTGCATCGGGGACAAGTCAACTTAGAATTATCACGAGATTAAAAATCAACAAAATAGTCTTCGTCTGTGAATAGTAAGTGCTGTTCTGTGACCTTTCGTGCCCTTTGCATGATAATTTGAGATCCCTGTTTATTCGGGCTCTTAAATCAGCGGAAAAATAATTTTATTGATGCACGGAGCGCTACAGTTCCGATTTGCCGGGACAATTGTCGCGTTACCACATAGCTTACGGATCGTCTCTACGCAGATTTTAGACTGTATTTCAGCTACCATGACCAAAGCAAACTAGGAACATTATAATGTATCTGATATATTGATCGAAACGGCGATTACTAAAGATTTAAGCTGTGTGGCAACGCGATAACAGCCCCGGTCCAGCTGCCGGCTTGTACGATTCAATATGTCGTTGACATTGCGGTTGTGGCGAGGTCGTATTCGAAATGGTTGGTCATTTTTTGGATATGGATTTATGTTCACCCACAGATTATAGCCTTCTTTGCGTCTAGGGAATGAGTATCCGGCGCCACAAAAATCTCCTTGGGAGCGGACTATATGGGGAAGCGAAGTAAATGTATGGCCAACCTGCCTTAATCATTCAGAACCCCACATATTGCCAGAATGCCTCGGCGTGGCGATTACCTCATCTAAATCTGAAAATTGACCATTACTAGTCCTGCTACGTAACTCAACTTTAGCAAGTCTGATGAAATGGCCGCAAATGGGAAGCCTGCCCTAATCATCCTCCTTCTACTTAATCCCTCTCCTGTACCTATATTATTACAACCAAT
>JAUJYS010003665.1:0-12812 GCA_033995665.1 Melogona broelemanni | reverse complement strand
GGCGCTAAAGATCTTAAAGAGTCTGAGAACGATTTTATAGTCCAAAACTAACATATGTTCCTATGAGGGAAAAGCATTCGTAAAAGAATCATTGTTCTACTCATGTTTGACTAGCAACAATAAAAAATTGCTCCTAAAAATAAAATATATAGTACCAGGGATCATTTTATTTCGCTTCGTGTACGATTTCAGTTCACTTACTCGCGTTGATGACGAATAGGCTGGAGACGACCAGACCGACCAAGAAGAATCCGTTGTTCAGCTCGGCTAGGTGGCCGCCGCAGGTCGGACCCACGATGAATCCGATGCTGGAAGCGGAGATGAAGTAGCCGTAGTATACGCTCCGCTCCGCCTCAGAGGCTATTCCCGCTAGGTAGGCTTGCGAAATGGACTGGCTGTGTTTGAATAACCCTTCGACAGGACACAAAAATTTACCAAATTAGTGCACGCTACTCAAACGTACGTAGGATTAGGGTGTCGATCAACATGACATTCTCATTCACAAACATTTGCAATATCGTGGGGGGAGGGGTTTCGTTTAATTTGAAAAGGAACCAGTTCTTGTTCCAGTTCCTACAGAATTTAAATGGAATCTAACCGTTCTTTTTGAAAAGCAACCTGGAACTTTTTCGATTAATAAATTTAAAAATGCCCTTTAGTAAAAGAGATTTTAATCCCCAAAGCTTTGAATATGAACGTAATAATTTTAACAAAATATTTAAATAGGATGAGCAATTTTTAATATTTAAATGTTCCGCATACTGTAAAAGGAACGAAACCGTTCCAAGCGTTCCTTCCCAAAAAAATTAACCAAGGTGTTAGTCACATTCCTACGAAACAGTGTAATGAAATACCGTACGCACCAACGAAGACTCGCGAGAAAATGAGTCCGTAGAGAGCCGAATTTCCTAAAATAAAATAGCCACAAGCGGTAGCAAGGAGCGTAACTAGCAGCACAAATTTTCTACCCATCGAGTCACTCCAACTACCCTAAAAACGAACAGAAAAAAAAAAATAAGTGAGAAACTCGTGTTGATACAGTGCACACCTTAGAGCCTCGTTTCCCAAACTGTGCTCAGCGGAGCCATACAGTTTCCTGGGGCTCCGCGGCCACTCCTGGAAAATAAAATACATAATAAAACGCCATTGACTTGTATTAAATGGGGCAGCGCCATGAATTTGTTTTGCCTGTTAGGGGCTCTGCCAGTGAATTTGGTTCTAAAAAGGGCTCCGCGAGCCATAAAGTTTGGGAAACACTGCCTTAGAGGATACTGAAAACAATATTGATTTGAGATTTACCATAACTGGGGCGGAAAATAATTGTATGCCTCCATATAACGAACCTAAATGAAAGAGATTACATTCGTTATATTAATTATGAAATTTTAGTGTTTGGCGCATATCAAACTTTACTAAATAATAAAAGATACATACCAATAACTCCATTAAAAAAAGCGCTAGCTCCTAATTCTTTAGCCCTGGTCGTTATTAGAGGAAGTATCATACTAACTGCCATCAGATCCTTTAAAAAAAAAATTGAAAAAAAAATGACCAATAATTTTTTTTGAACGCGATGGAAATGCGTGGAAGATAGAAATCAAAGAATATAAACGCACCAAAAATCCTACACAGCAGATTAGTCTAACGATCACTCGAACTTTGGCAGCTGAAATACCGTCAGCTTCGTTTCTGGCAGTCATCTTGGAATTACTACGTGTCTCCGTTTATTGTCGGCTTAAATTGATGGTTCCCAATACACAGATAGCTACCTAGAAAATAAGGAAATCAATTTAACCTAATTAGTAATCTGCACACCACGATTTACACTCAGGATTTTAAGACTGCAACAATTTTCGACAAGGTTATTATCAACAATATCGGGGAGATTTCAACAAATATGCGCTATAACAAAACGTAAGTTATTGCCATAAAGTTAGTGCTGTAGATGACAATATGTTAGTCAAGTTGTCATACAAGCACTGTATCAATTTGTTCATTTTCCTAAGTTATACCACAAGACAGGCCACGTTTGTGTATATACTGGAACGTGTATATGCTCCAACAGTGACAATTTTGACCGGAATATGAAACACTTTAGGGCAGTTCTATATGCAGCTGTGGGCACGGGTAATTGCTAATGTATAGGAGCTTATGCCAGATCAGTACTAGCCGAACAGGTGGCAGCAATGATTGTGGATGCCGGATCATTACTAGCCGAACAGGTGGCAGCAATGATTGTGGATGACTGGTGGCAGCACAGATAACTCTGTCGCATCAAACCAACTTGACCATTTATGTAGGCTACTGGCTAATTTTGTTTATCTTTCAAGGAAGGCCAATCCAACTAACCTTGTTTGTTATTAACAACAGTACAACTTTATGGTTTTTGACTTGTACTGTACTCAAATTTGTGTTAGCTCGATCTGGAACGAAGTCAAATGCGTTTGTCTTATAGCCAGAAGGAGCATTTCACGAGCTTGGAGATTTACAAAATATGCCCAGAACCTGCACGTCGATCTGGATCAAATGGTATTGTGTCAATGGACTTAGCTGAACGAGTACGCCTACCAGTCATATTTCAATTAATTAATGATGCTTACCTTGTCTTAAATTTCTTGCCGTCTGTGTTCAGGAAAGGTAATACATGTTTGTGTTACAAAAATGAAAAATAACCCCGGTATAAAACAGATTAACCAGCTGCCCGGTTAAATTTATGTAAGACTCCAACCGGTCTACACAAAACCAAAAACGGGACCGACAGCTGGAGGTTTCGAAAATATGCAATAGAGGGCGCTATCCGCGCTTGCTGAAAAGATCTCATTTACACTATTGTGTTGGTTGTAGTAAAATATGTCAGCGTTAAGACTTCTTGTTGACTTGTACGCCAACAGCACGGGAAAATCGGGGCAATTGAAAAACGACAATCAACGCGCTTCATGGACGACGGCAAGGAAGACAATATCAATGGTCGTCCCGTTACCACAGCAACGCAGGACAGCTTGGGACGCTTTTCTCCGCTGCAGATGAAGTTTAACTCACTGAAACTTGTTAAAAATGGTTAAAATGCACGTTAAAAGAGGTGCTGAAAGCTTATTCTTTGTTGAAGTTACCACGGACGCTGTCATTCATGATCTGACCGAAGATATAGTGGCAATTCACAACGGGAGACTGAAAGTAAACCGCATCTGCAAAGGTAGGCCCTAGGTCATTTGTTGGGTATAGCCAAGTTCACCTAAACTTGTCTAAACCTAGGCCACTAATTACTACGAATCCCGACACTTAGGACCGTTAAGAACCAAATAGACTAACTCCCAGAATTGGTAAGCCTAAAAGGCGCTCCGTTTTCTTTTCCTTTTACATTATTTTCTTAGTTATATTTGTCTATTCTATTAAGGAGAAAATGACACGGCCACATCTAAATTAATTGATAAAAACTGATTAAACGTAAATAAAATCAGCGATTTTAAAGTTCGATAGTAAGACACATCTAAATTGTTCTAAGAAAAAATGAAAATAATTTGCATTTGTATTTTTAGAAAATAATTGTCGGTTAATTTTGTCTGTATTTCATATTTTTGAACACAGAAATAGAAGAGTTGTCCAAGCACGGCGTCATGTTGCCTCCTCAGTTGCAAGGACTAAACGAAGAGCAGGTGAAAGAGCTAAATTTCCCTGACACTTGGTCTGAAACTTGCATCCCTAGCGGTGGATTCGTGGACTGCACCGACCCGATTGGCAGACGCAATGGAAAAGGTAGGCACGGGAACTACTCCGGCAACGCCACCTAAAGTATGGCTAGGTGGCGTCGACTTCGGTCACCGTGTCCTATGATCCCGTCATCTTGTTATTAAAGTCTTCGGTTTTTAAAATGCTCTGTACTCATTTTTTTTGTCTCCTGATTATAGCACCAGTGGAGAAGATGGTCGATGTGCTTCTGAGAACCGTGAATGAGGCCAGCGCGACCATTTCGAAGGAATCTGTGATGGCGGAGAAGACACTGACTCAGGCGAATATTGCAGACCTTCTTGATATGCTGCAGGGAGCCACCACCATAGTTTATCCGATGGGCTTACCACCCTATGACCCCATCAAAAAAGAATTCGAGAACTCAGAGGATCTCGCTGGCACTCAGGTAAAACATTGCTTGATATCGACTTACTACTCTTTGTTATTTTTTATTCTTAATGTTATTGTGTGATTTTTTAAAATTATAATTAATTCGTTTATTATCCGGTTTTTAAAAGGCACAATTAGACATCATAGAAGCGTCGATGGCGGAACTGTGGTGGGCCTCCAAGGAATTGCAACCTACAAAATTACTTCGAGACTACATTGGAAAGAACGAAAAAACTAAAATGGTCGTGAAGCTGCAAAAGGTACTGTATGTAGGCAAAAATAAGTTGAACAGATTTGAGAAACTCGATCTGTTTTAACTGTAGAAATATTGCGTTGAAACTAGAAGTCACAATTGATAATCACTTTTTCAGAAGGGTCATGGCCCACCAAGCAAGGAACCAAGTATTACCGAGGAAGAACGCAAGCAGTTGATGCTCCATGCGTACAAAAGACAAGAAGAATTGAAGGTCACTAAATAAAATTGCAGATTCTAATGGTAGCGATGGGTGAATGGAAATTAAAACTACAATTTTAATAATTTAATATTAATATTCTTGATTTTGCAGCAACTGGAAGAAAACCTAGATGACTGTTACCTCGATTCACGATGGGCCGATAACCAGCATTTGAAGAAGGCGTTCCACGGAGTTCAAAATGTTAAATGGAAGCCGTAAGTGAAAGCCAACTTGCTTCACATCGGTCTGATATTCATCCAGATACGCATACAAACTTGTATAGAATACGCAATAAATAATTCTTATTAACTGTTCACATTTCTAAGACACTGAAATTCAACCATTTGATTTTGCACATCCAAATTCAGTTTCTTAAAAAAATAACCAATAAATTTGGTAGTTTGAACTTTATTCTAGAACTCTAAAAAATATATACAGATGAATTTATTTAACATTAATGCCACACTTCAGTTGCTTTCACAAAACCGAGCAAAGTATATTCAATTCATCTGGTCACGCTCGTCGAGGAATCATTTCATTTTTAGGACGGCTGGCTCGAGTTTCGCGGAAACAGGCCGAGCGCTTGCAGACAAACAGTGGCTGATTGCGCCTTGGCTAGCTTCTTGTTGGGGCTAGCAACGTTCGGTTGGTAATCCACGTTGTGAACGCGTACCTAAAAATAATATATCGAGTTGTAACGCGAGGTTGTTGCTTGGTGATGAATTTATCGAGTGATTAATTCGTTCGAAAGGGACTGACCTTGAATAGGAAATTCTTTTGGTGATCCGGTCCGAAATCGGAGACGAGAACAAATTCCGGCGGAAGCCAATGCCGCTTGTTGCAAAACTCGACAAGCGCGGACACTGGATGTTTTCCTGCACAATTAGTGATAAATAAATAATACGTTACCAAAAAAATAAGTAATGTACCGTAATTATTCAAGGAAATTAACAGGTTTTCTTATAAAAAAATCTTTAAACGTACCAGCCAAATCCCTGACTGCGGGTTGTTGATGATGATGTTGCTGATGCGGATTAGGTAATGGAATAGGAGGTCTTCGACATCCTCGAGGTATTTCTCCCGCGGTGACTAACCCTGCAAATAATTGTTTTTCCAGCAATAACCATGAATTTGCAGTTTATATATTTTTTCACGCAATGAATTAAATGAATTGATCAGTTGCTCAAAATAGCCGCAGTTATGGGCTCGAACCTTTTTTGTCTAATTTGATATCCAGCAGCAGAGGTAGCGCGGTTCCATCCCCGTTCTTGCCCAGTCCTTCTCCAGGCTTCCAGCCCATTTTCTGAAGAATGTGTAACCCGAATCCGCTCTGTACAGGAGCCGCGTTAGTGAACTGGTCCTGTAGGAGTTTACATTGAAATAGAGTTGAATCGAATGCGACTGTAAAGGCCAAACGGGGCATTTGCTATTTTAGAAGCAACGAATCTAAAAACTATCGATGCCAATAAAAACCACTTCCGCGTTTCTAAAATGGGACCACAAAAAATTCACAGCTTTCTTTCTTACACCGCATAATACATCACACAATTTTACAACGGGTATGACTACGAAATTAAATAAGAGATTTCATTTGAAGTTACAAATTCTGAAAAGTTATATCACTTCTTAGTCATCTATTTTGGTGGATAGCATTTAAGAGCCGCCCAAAAGTTGACCAAATGGCTACTACTTTTAGCATTATGTTCTGAATATGACCAGCAGTATTTATTTTTAGGACACCATCACAACAATAAAGTAAATCGACAATAAGTGAAATAGCCGGAAACAGCCAACAATTCACTTGACTAATTTAAGAATCCAGCTGCAGCTATATAAATATTCTGTTATAATCTATGTTCATCTGTAGCGAAAACCTGAAGCACAAAAAATAAATAAAGGCGAAATATAACTATTCAAAGTCGGTAACACAAATCTCGGATCAGAACAAATATGCTCGCTTTCTGCCGGCTACTAATCTACCTCAACAATCACTGAACATCATGTTCAACGTTTGTTCAGAATATTAAGACAGTGTTAACAATCTTATTTTCCTATTATGCGGGTACAGGGGATGAAAAAGAACAGACCAAGATATGAGCGATTCATGAGTGGGTGGGGGTGGCGGGGGGAAACATTTTTTTCTCTGCTCATATTCATGGTCAAGCATTAGTGACTTACCTATCATCGGGACAACTATGATCCTTCGCACCATGTTGTCAACCATCGGAAATGCTGCATCGGCGTGGTTGCAAACCCCTTTTTTCATGGGTTTGCCATGCACATCGGCCCTAAGGAAACCCCGTGGCATTGCAGGGAGCAGCTACGCAAGCCTGCAATAAGTTTCTCAGCAATCATCTCTGACAGTTAGGAGAACGGGACGAGTTCCCGAGTCCCGTAGATTGGCGAACCACCAGCGCCAACAGCAAGGGCGAAGCTCGACGGGTCAACGTTCCAAAAACAAACTAATAATAATTGTATTTGTTAAATATTTTTGAGATGGAGAGAAAAATGGACAAACCACTTTTTTTAAATAATTACTCAACTCAATTGAGACTAAGAGATTTTTATAATAATGATAAGTAGATTTCCTTCAATGACGTAATGTTTTTGATAGCGAACGCCAACTAAAGATTTTGTGTTAAGAAAATATTCGATTGCGAACCATTAATTTATAAAGACAATTTAAAAAAATGTAATTTCATAAAAATGATCACAAAGTGAATGCCATTTTTTCTAATAAGTATGAGTCTTCTAATAAGTATTTTATTTTAATAAATTTGAGTCATAAAAAAGATCACCGAATCAAATAACGATGATTCAACCATCTCCGAGCCTGCCAATGTTGGTACCAATGGTTCGCGCGAGCTCTTCAGAGCGCCGCGCTACGAGTAGGAGCTCGTCGCCGAACGTCTATAGCCGAAAGCGATCTGCAAACGACCAACACCCCTGGAGAGATAGCCCCCGGCTATAGACGCACTTTCTCCCGGTCTGACAAGAGACTGATTGTGTGTGGGGTAGAGATAGAATCTCCCAATTTTGTTGTCGACAAAATGGGTCATTCTACCCCTATCCCAAGTTCCGTTATGATGTACCGAGGCGAGCTACATGAGTGTGTGTGGCGAGTGTGTCGTTTGGGTAAGTGCGTGTTTGGTTTTTATCATGACGTAAGTAGGGCGACTTTAGTTTAAAAATACGACTTATCCTGACCCTATGCGAGGAGCTGCTGAATATATTTTGAAACCGGTCACTGATAATTGAAATCAATGAACACCCCATACTGCCAATTTCAACGAAATTGTTTCACTTTAGATTTCACTTCACACTAGTTTCTGACTGGCACTGGTATAGTGTAAAGGCCAGAATCGTGACCGCAACTCCAAAACGTACGGGCAGCATTTCTTTGATCTCTCTAATCTTAATAACCGTTTAACCGACTACTCAAGTCGTTCGTTTCAAGTCTACGTTTGCATCAATGAATGCGGTCGTCGAAACGGTTCAGCAGAAATAATTTGTTTCTCGCCATCTACTCGAAGATAAATTATCATCGTGTGTCTAATTTGTTTTAACTAGTAGCCTAGCCAAATTTGATGTCTGCATGATGCAAGTTAAGAACGGTGTGTCCTCCCAGCTATCGGTTTTGAGTGTGTATGATCTAGCCGTGTGATTCTCGTCAAAAGAGTGGTGAGAGCGAGACACGAGAGATGTCGAGAGGAGCGTAATACCTTTCGAACCCAGGCCTGGCAAGAGGAGGGACCGGCCAACTGCTGGGGCGTCAGGATTTGGGCGTCGGTGGAGCCGGTGAACTGGCCGGGCAACTGTTTGGACTGCGCCCAATACTGCATCTGGGAAAAAAAGAGCGATGTGGGTTTCAGACGATGACAACAATGAGACGTCGATCGCAGACATGGTGCGGCCAGGATTGCATTTGCGCGCTTACCTGTTCCTGGGATCGGTGCATCTGGCCTTGGGCCTCGGTGTTCCCGGGGTTGTCCATCAGCTGCCGGACGGCCTTCAACCTCTGAGAAACAATGGCTCCGATATCAAGAACAGGCTGTTATTGAAAAAACAAAAATAAAAAAGATATCATTAATTATGATCGAAAATAAATGTTTGTAAATAAAATAAATAAGATTCTGTAAATAAAAATGTAAATTTAAATAATATTCTATACCCCCTCTAAACGCATTAGCATTTATGATGTGACACAATTTTCACCAGCATCCCCGGGATCGAATAAACGAGAGCTCGAGCCGGGAACCGAACCCGGCATCACCGCGCCACATGCGGTTGCTCTAATCGTTGTAGCCCAGGTAGGACTGCCTGGACTACAACGACGAATTAAAATATTAGAACTTCTTCACCAATGTCAATTAAAATAATAATAATATATTTTTAAGACAAATTTTAAATTAAAAAATAATTTCCCCTTCCTTCGGTCTTTATTTCCAGAAACGGACTCGTTTGAATGAAAACGTTGCGTTGTCGCGATTGGCCGTTAAAGTCCTCATTTCCAAGCCCAAAGGGAAGCATCGCGAGGATTTGAAATAAGAGAGTACCTGCGTCCCCAACGCAGCTTCCGGAGTCCATCTACTCACCACTGGTGGCTCCTTGATTTCGGCGAAAACCTTCTCGTCCATGGTGGCCACGGTTGTGCAGGTGTTCGTCACGGTCGACGGCTTGGCGGCGTCGGTCGTCTTGGCCACCTCCGCCTCGTCCTTCTTGGGCGAGACGGGTACCCACTCGGACTCCTTTTGCCGGTGCTGCGTGCCGCTGGACACCGGAAACTGGATCCTCAGTTTCGCCCCTTCGGCCACCTTCTCGGCAGGCGTTCTTGTCGGAATCTGAACGGCATTCTAAAATTTGAACAGCATCGTTTCGAATTAGAACTAAAATAAACATATGCAAAGCCACATTGTACAATAAAGTAAAATTGGGTTTCCAAATAAGGGTAAGATTATATTTCGATTCTGCCACAGCCCACAGCACAAAATATTAAAAAAATATGTATAGTTAGTTAACTGATAGTTACAAACTTTAATAATAATTGATCAATGATCAGTTAAATACAAATACATGTACAAGCCGTTTCCAAGTTGAACTTTATTGACCCCATTCTGCAGGCGTTTGCGTTCACCTACACCTGCGTTTGCACCACCTTCGTTCAAAGCTAGTCATTATTTTTTAATAAGTTATACGTTGGTTCTGTTAAATGAAAAAAAAATCGATTGCTCTTTCACTCACGCGAATATTGACGATGATACTGGCCGGTTGCTCGCGCAGTTTGAACGGGTGATGGAGAAACGGGGCCGGCTCCTCCTTCTTTTTCGCCTTCTTGGCGTCGTCCTCCTCATCTTCGCCACCAGAGTGGATCGTCCCGTTGGAATCGTAGTCGCTGCACTCGCCCTCCTCCATTTCCTTCTTGGACAGGACCTTGCAGAAATCTGTTTAAAAGGGAAAAAGACGGCAAAACACATTGCTTAGAAAAATAAAATAAAAAATTGGAGACCACTGACCAGACAACATCAAAAATTAGGTGAACCGAACAACACAAATGAACAGAATTTTAGCAACAAGATTGCAGCATTACCGGTCAATTCCTCAACGGATTTTCCGCCAGCCTTGATGGGCACCACCACCTCCTCCTTCAACTTCTGCACGCTGACTGTCAGATTCTTGGGTAGCTGCCCGGCCGCCATCATGGCCAGCGCGTTCTTGCGGGCAATCTCCAGCAGCTTCTTCTTGTCGATCTTCTCTACGGGCGGCGACCTCGACCTCGATCTCAATTTGGGAATTCGTGGAAAAGAAAATAGTTAGTAGTTAATGAGCACAAAGGAAATAGAATGGTTGTCTGAAATAATTGAGCAGTACTGGTGGATAAAAACCCATATTGATTGTGCAAAAATTCAATCAGTCAATCAAATCATCTAATGAAATAATATGTTCAGCAACCCAAAGTTTCTATAAATCGCCAACGGAAGGCAGCAAGTTTTTCAAAAGTTAAGGAGTATATATAAATAAGTTTTAAAAGGTGATTTTCACCACTTTGGCATTGACCTCCCTAATCGTAGAATTGCTACATTTCCACAGATTTTTAAAACATCAGAGGATTTAATTATTGTATTTTTATAAAAAAAAATTTTAATTTGTCCGGGAAATCGCAATTTTGAACACCCGAGTTATTAGTTTTGACTTTTTTTTTTAATAACCGTAGTGCCTAGTACACTACATGATTACTGCACCATCGTGTCTTTATGGAGATATGTGAGGGGCAGGGAAGGGGATTGGCAGCTGGAATAGCCAGGCTGGATCCACCCCTAAGCTCTGGGCTCCTTAATGGAAGCTCAGGGGTGACGCCAGTACCACAGGATCGAATAAACGAAAGCCTGCGCCGGGAATCGAACCCGGCACCACCCGCTCAGTAGAATGTGACCATACCCACTTACACTGAGCCACTTTTAATTCCAATTTTAACCCGCAATTAAAAAGGTGCCTTATGATTCATTGGTAACCATTGGTAACCAGGAGAGACATCTTTAAAATTCTACTTCTTTAATTAGCAATAACAAAAGTTAATTTAATCCAGCTAATTTAACCGGCAATTAAAAAGGCATATTTTTCGATTCGGCCATTTAACCCCACTGATTTCCAGTGAACAAAGAGTTGGCATTGAGCATCATCGAAAAAAAATTCCGGTACCTTTCACCTAAAAAAACTAGTTAAACAGTCCTCGATTAAAAAATGCGTCTTATTTAATTCTGCCTAAATGTAACCATAAATTGAAAATACATAATATTCCCCACAGACAAGTGTCGACATCGCACCACTAGATAACATTAAAAAATACAGCGAAGGAGGTGATGATGGGCGTGTGACTTACCGATCCGTCCATGCGGGTGGGCGTATTGGACTGATGGCGCGAATTGTCGCTGTCCGGATGCTGGTGGTGATGGTGGGCGGACGACGGCAGCGCCACCGCCACGTTCTCACCGGACACCGTGTGCCGCCGCGACTCGTCCCGTCTCACGGGCCGGACGCGCCGGTTGTTGCCCGCCGGCCCCACATCGGTGTCCGACCAGTCACCCGGCCGTAGACTGCCAGGTGGCGCTGCAAACACAAACAAAAAAATATGTGGTTAGACATACAAAACGCAACGATAAATACACGTAATTTTCGAAAACGTCGTTCGACTACGGCAACCACTAAATCAACGGCGAATATTTTCACATTTTCAATCTTGAAGGCTGGAACATTTTCGCGAACGATTCAGGTATCGATTTAATTTGTGGAAAAAATAAATCGATAATCGATATCGTGAACATTGTCTAAATCGAGGTTTGTTGGACTTGGGCCAAAATAGTACAGGGTGCAGAGTAGAGTAAGTTACTTTTTAAAGTAACTGAGACGATCCTGGATACTTAACAAGAGGAAGACGTTACAGTTACCGTTACTTTAAAAAATGTAAGTAACTTGATCATTACAAAGTTACTTAAAAATAAAAGCAACGGAAGTAACGTCCCGTTGTCGGACCGTTTCTCACCAACACTGCACACTTAACACGTGAAACTCCATTCAAGAACACATCAGCTTATTGCCAAAAATTTGACAATATTTTTGCCCTGGGGAGCTTTGAAACACTTCACAATAAGAATAACAACAGTCTTCTTCTGCGTACAGTACAAAGCGAGCGCGTTTACATATCATTCCTAGAAAAATAACTAAGCTGTTACTAACAAAGTTAAAGTACGTTATGGGTATAATACTGTACAAGTAGTCTATCACCCCAATACCGTTCAGTCACAACAGGTATAGATAGGCCGAGAGGTAAGCGTGCTCGCTCACCAACCAGCGGATCTGGATTCGATTCCCAGCACAGCCGATCATTGGGTTGGCTCATTGGCTCACCCGCGTAGTAGCGCGGTGGAAGGCAATGGCAAACCACCTCTGTATTCTGCCAAGAAAAACGCAAGTGTCGGAGGATCGAGGGTCGGGGTCCGGAGACGACACGCTGCTCTGTTCAACCAATCCCAGGACTGACTAACCAACCAGGTATAGATCCAGCATTTTGTTCGGTCGCCTATTTTTATAAACGGTGATCACCCATCCGCAAACCAATTGCGATACAATTTTTGTGTTCGCCAAAACGCGCCACAAGCGCATCGTTCGTTCAACTAGAAATTCGCTAATTGAATTTAAAAATGATCGCCACGCCCCCCCCCCTCCCCCCCTCGATCGACTCAGCAC
>JAUJYS010003664.1:0-12813 GCA_033995665.1 Melogona broelemanni | reverse complement strand
GCCAGACTGCAGGATCCACCCCTAAGCTCTGGACTCCCTAATGGAAGCTCAGGGGTGACGCCAGCACCCCAGGCTAATGAATAAACGAAAGCCTGCGCCGGGAATCGAACCCAGGACCGACGGCTTCGTCGGATGCCGCCATACCCACTGAGCCATCGGTACGTACTAAGGTGCCCGTCATCGTCCGGGATAAGAAGGCGAACGTCGCGACGCTTTTGAAAAATATTTTGACCTAGTCGCGACGTTCAACTGACCATTCTTGAAGTTATCCAAGAATGTAAATATCGCGTCTCCTAACACCAAAGTTAAGTGATTTTGTCATTTTGCAATTTCTTTTGCAATCTCGTTCGTCTATATCGTTATATCTACTCGTATTATTATATTATTTATTATTATATATATTATTATTACATCTTAAACTGTTCTAAATTGTTTAATTTTTTTAGGAACCAACGCTTGAACTTTAAGGTTAGACATGATATTTGGATATCCACTTAAATCAGTTTACTGCTAACGGTTCAAATTAGTTTCCCTTATAACATTAAAAAATAATGTTCATTTTTAAAGAGGCTATTTCATGAATTTCTAAAAATTATGTTTACCTTCCAATTATGATTGTTTTGAATTGTCTTCATTATCGGACGTTTTCATTTTTAACTAATGTTTTAAAGTTTCACTACAATTCGTTCTCAACTACAGGCATGGTTAAATATTGTTCTAATTTTATTTTACGATGTACATGTATCAGTTTTTTATTTTTATTTATTTTTCAATTCTTTCATTGCTGGTAATTTTAAGTCGAATTTTTACCTAATAAATACAAAACGAAGCAGCTATGCTCCCACGATGATAACGTTTTCCTAAGCAATTTATAATCTCATTTTTACGAGTCAATGCTCTCCCATGTATGAACTTGGTGAATAGCGTTTTAATATGCATGACCTGCCATGCTAGACAAAACCGCAAATTACAGAAAGAAACGTCGGAAAGAATTTTCTATATTGTGACCAGAATGGCCTGCACTCTCTGGACCTATTCAATTTTGAACATGCGCACGCGAATGCACGAGCAGTTAATTTATGAACGGTGCAAAATTTTGTCAGAAATTGTTTTTGTACCCTTTTGATAAGGCAATTATTTTTATACAATAGCCTTTTGCCCTTGCCAACCCCCTTTTTTTCGTTATTCACTAAAAAAAGGTCATGTTACTGTTTACTAACCGCGTTAACTCATTAGTCATTTTAACATTATTTCATACGAAAAATAATCCAACAACAAAGAGGAGCATTACACATACCCTTACAAAAATACCAATACAGTCGTATAGATTGACTATATGATGCATATAGGAGTCCTATATGCATCATATAGTATTTTTTTAGAATGGTTCGACACGTCTAGCCCAGACGGTATTGTCGACTGCGGCGCAAGCGGTCCCGGGTTCGATTCTCGGCACAGACTCTAGTTTCTTCGATCCTGCAGTACTAGTGAAAATGTGCCCCTCGGGCAATTACTGAGCGACACGAGGGGTGCAGAATCTCCTGTAGTGATATTCACAACAGTAATAAAAATAAATATAAGGAGAATCCCAATTTACTATTTTTTTTAAACTTTGACTATTCCCACTGAATTCATATAGCATTCCTTTGGTATTCTTATACATGTAGTATTCATGTAATATTAATATAGTAAATTTATTGCATTCCTATATGCTAAGTTGAAAACTAAACGTTTCCTTGTCATATGAAAAGGAAACTTTTAGAACGGCGAATCTCTTCAATTAAAGCCCGTATTTCACTACGCTACTATTCGCTGCGACTGCACATGCAGCGCGCAAATCGCAGCATCAGTACAACGAACAGGGTGACTCACCGCGACGTCATCGCTCGTCGCGCGAGTAGAATTGAACATGTTTAATTCTGCTCGCCAGGAGCCAGCGACTACTGACGAAAACAAAAACGGCTCAATGAACCGACGCTCGGTTCTCTGTACTGATGCTGCGCAGTAGCAGCTACTAGTAGCGTAGTGAAATACAGGCTTTACTGTCGACCCTGTTAATCAATGCGCTGCACCCAACCAATCTTGACAATCGTCATTCATGCTTACAGGTATTTGTCATCCAATTGCCGACAATTGAAGTTATTGCGAGCTCAGCTCACATTCAAGGACATCGCTATTGATTTATACCAAATCATCTATGATGACCTCGTGCGCCATCTAGCTTCCCTATACTTTGAATGTGACCTATTGAACATTGGAGCACATCCAAGTTACCCGAACCGAACAATTAAATTGTACTCGATAGGGGAAAAAGGTTGGGTTTAATCTTAAAGGATAATGTGTTGACAATGGCGCGCCCAATTATACGTGTATACATCAAAGGAAAGGTAAATTGGAAACCTTTCATCGAAGGACAAGAAGATGCAAATTTAGAAATATTTTTGTGATGCAACAGATTGCGTGTAGTATGATGTCTGTCAGATTACGTGTGGTAGTTGAATATACTCGTATGTTCAAAATCTGTTGGCTTTTTCATGTACTTTCTTTTATTGAATCTATGATTGTCGATCGCTGCAATAGATGACTCTACAGGATATTATACTGTGAATATATACCCCTCTAAACGCTCAATCATTTTTGGAGAATCGTATATTACCAGTCCCTCGGAATCGAATAGACGAGATCCCGAGCCAAAATTCGAACCCGAGACGACAAAGCAATTAATTATTTACTCATTTATTCAATCATTTGATCAAGTGATTCAAATAAAAATAAATCAAATTAGTAATTTTTACTCAAAATATTTATTGATATAATCTTTATTTATATCGATCCGATAAGATCCGATAAGATCCGAGGCTATTCCTTGATCGAAACAGTTGGAGGGGGGGGGGGTGTTAGAGATAGAGGTTATTCCTCAATCGCAAAAGTTGGGGGAAGGGGTATTAAAAAACAAAATAGGTAACTTATTAAACTAGTCATTTGACACCCGCCATCGGCCCACCACCCGAGGCTGCTCGCGGGTACAAATTGTAATTGTAATATAGTGCAGATTTCAATTTTTTATTTTTGCATCAAAATCCTAAATATATCGGCCTCTAACTCAAAAATCAAGCAAGCTGTAAATTCATGGTTTTAAATTTTTAAATAATTAATACGATTTGATAAAAATGGAAGTCGATAAATACAAAAGAAGACTTTCACTAACGACAAATGATAAAACTCTGTCAGTGGGCATGATGGCACAGTGGCACGGTGCATCCACTTCACAGTACATAAACGAATAACATGGGCAAGTCACATGTGCCAGCCCCCCGGCAAAACTTGTTTACAAGCGCTGTGACGTTGCCATATTATACTATCTAAAAACTTGCTCGCATACATTACACGTTATTCTCGATTATAAGTAGACCTGCTCGTGCATTCGAGTTGGTAATATCCATTACGAGCTTACAAGTATATCAATGCCGCATGGTAACCGCGACGCTTAGACAAATATAGAACTGACGACAACAAACAGCTAGCTAACAAAGATGTGTAAAGTTAGAGGTCGCGATATATATATATATATATATTTTTTAAATCACTGTAGTGCCTAGTGCAATACAGGATTACTGCACTTTCGTGTCTTTATGGAGATATGCGAGGAGGATCCCCCCCCCCATTTATGGAGAGTTAAATAAAGGCATGTGGTCATGTAGACGGTAGACGGCTATTGAGATGGTCGGACTGCCGTCACATGCTTCGACATGGAATTTAAAAAAGGCTTTTCTATGTTCCACAGAAAATGAACAAATTCCTAGGAACGGAACTTTTTTATTCCGTTCCTACCCAACACTGGGTGACACCGCTAGGCAATATACAGGATGGGCACAAAAAAAGGTACCCTAAAATCATCAGAACAGATCTTCGCGAAAATTTGACCGATTCTCTTGAAACTTGGCATGGGTGTTTTTTTAAATTTTCCGCGCAGAAATGTTCTGTTAGTATGGAGCGCTGCATTACGCCGTCAACATTTTAGTCGTACCGTCGTATTCTTGATTCCAAATAGCGTTCAGTGAGAAAACAAAAAAATACTGTGTTAAGCCAGTTTTAAAAAAAACTTTCTTAGTAAATAATAATAACCGAGAATTGATTCAGGCACGATGAGAGTCGCGCGGAAAGCGGGAGACCAAGAAGGGTCCGCAATGAAGAAAATATGGAATAAACCGACAATTGATTTTGAACCTGAAAAAAATGCTCTTAAAGTTACGAAAATCTGCGGGAAATTGTGTGAAAGACTGGTATTTCGAAGTCATTTGTGCTAGCGTAAATAAAAATTTGTTTTTTAATTTGAATGTATGCATGCAATCGCCGCAATAGACGCGAAAGTCGCTCAGCAAAGATTTCAAGGTGTCCTAATTTTTATAAAAAATTAGGACACTTTGAAAAAAATCTAAAATTATTAATTTTTTTGTAATTAGTTTAGGAATATTTTAACAAAATTTCAAAGCATTCTGTAAACATTTGCTCAATTTTTAGTCAAAACAATTTGGGGTACCGTTTTTTTTTTGTGCTCATCCTGTACATGTATTATGGGCAGCAGATAGCAGCGCCATCTAACTCTTACTGTGTTAAGGTCTGCATAGAACAGCACTGGCTACAGCATTTATAATATGAAATTTCAAATCGTAATCTAGTAAATTGACTGCATACAAACACTCGTTCTGAGTGCATATGCGCTCGTACATACATATAGGGTGTCATTTTATGTTGTCGCGTTGGCCATTTGTAGTCCAGCATTAGGTAGGAGAGCAATGTTACAGTGTGCAATTTAGCTGATGAAACCTGCGACTGTAATTGAAAAACTGCAGACACGTGCCCCAAAAGTCTAATAAATTGTATTGCATTTTTTTCCTGCCAACCCTCGAGTTCCCGTCTAATAGTGTTGCTTTATTGGATATGTCACCATGGTTGACCGCTGAGCGTGTTGTGTTCCGGGATACGCCTGAAATTTAACTTATTAAAACGAAGCTCACGTCAATTGCTTGTTGCTCAGGCGGTAGATCGACTACCTGTGGTGTGGCGATCCCGGGTTCGATTCCCGGCTCGGGGTCTCTATTATTCCATCTCCGAGTACTGGTGAAAATGTTCCCCTCCAAGGAATACAATGTAGTTACCACAATCTTATTATTTTCGTACGTTTGAAGATATGCAGAAATAATGTTCCGATTGTCATTACGTAAATCCGGTTTTAATTTAATTTTTAATTTTCTATATTTCAAAACGAATAAATTCGAATGAAAATTAAAACGAATATAATTTTCAAACGAATGCTAGTTCTAAAATGTTTACGTTTTCGGTCATTTGGCGCGATATTTCTAATAGTGTGTGAGTTTGTTATATTCAGGCTATTTATATAATTTTTATTATTTTACCTGGTCATTTTTTTCAGGCTCTAATCTACATTACAGTGGCTACAGTTAAGCGTACCGAAACAATGTTCATTATTCAGTTGTATATCCTGAAAATGTAATTAATTAGCAAGTCAAAAAATGCACTAACCAAAATTGGTTTTGAACTCGCTGTATATCACAGTACCGGTACGTAAACAGCCAGCCTTCGTTTTCGTTGTTAATCCTGTTTACATAGTAATCGTCGAAACAATGGGGTTTAAAAAATCCCTATGTGCGCGTCTTAATACTACTCGTTATAATTAATACTCGTGCATGACGTTATGAACACTTGACAAAAAATAATAACTGTTTCTGGCGCCATGTCGCCAAATTGTTCGTGGAAGCATCTCGGATATCATGTACTAATTCCATTTATTTTTCACTATCTTTCATTTTTCTACAGGTAAGAAAAATCACTTGACATCATTATAATTGCCTCGTCTAACCGTCTTCAAAACGCTTCGTAAGATGAGGTAAGCCCTCGATTCCCAAACTGTGCTCCGCGGGAATTTCTCAGGGACTCTGCGGCAATTCCTGGTTAATCAAATAAATAATTAATCGCAGTTAAACAAACTTAATATTTGTTCGAAACGTTTATCAAGATTAAAGTCAGTCTTAGGCAGGGCCTCAATTTTCAACGCAACTTAAAAACTGAGTTTAAACTCAAAACGAAAAACGTCATTAATTCAGCCTATTACAGTGTTCTTGAGATTAAACTCAAATTTTTTAATTGCTTCGAAAATCGAGGCTTGCTTAAGGATTTGGATTAAGGATTAAGGAAATTGCTTGAGGATTTTAACGTGAATTAAGACCAACTATTTGGAGAAATTCTAAGTGACTAGAAAAAAATCCAGTTAAAACAAAAAAAAATTCTTATTGGGTTTGGGGAATTGATGAACGAATGCATCCACATTGGCCTTGCAGTTCTCTCCAAAAAATTTGATTCCCCGTTGCCCAAAAATGATGACTGTAGAATTCGACAAGCAGAGATTGACTACAAATGACGTTTCGTTGCACAATAGGTGTTGGTGTGTGTGTGACTTGCTAATCCCCACCTTCACCATATCGGACCACACCCAGTTCAGTTGTTTTCTCTCTCCGCCCCCTCACCCAACTCCCCTAAACAAATATAGGTGTGTAAGCGTTTGCGTTTGCGTTGGTGCGTTTGCGCGCGCGAAGCAGACAGAGCGAGCAGGCAATAATTGCTAATTAGATTAAACTGGCGCTCGCCGGATCGCGATTGCCGACTGGCATTAGTCAGGAGGGAGGAGGGGTGGTGGATGAGGATGGTGGGGGCGAGAGGGGTGATGGGCGATACCCTTTGGATCGAGTTAGCCACACCGGTGCCGCGTGCGCATTCCATTCGACCCGACCAGACTGAGCAGAGCAGCTCCAAATAGAGACGAGTGGAAATTCCACGACAGTCTTTCTCGATTTCAAACGTTTAATAGTTCAACACTTTATTGTAAAACATTTATTTATAAGTACGTTTTAAGTAAGTGTAAACTGTAGAAACATTTAATTTAATCAAACATTTAATTCCAACATTTAGAAATCAATTAAAAATGGATTACTGGGACTTAAAAACTGTTCAAAAACTTGATATTTTTAACAGTTTAAAAAAACAATTGTGGAAGAATACACTTTGTCGTTATATAAGCAGAATCAATTTAATTTTACCAGACTAAATATCGAAAATTGTTCCGCGTAGGGCCTATCGGCACCGATTCACTGACATAATAGTCCAACGCGCTAACCACTACACCACAAGGCACCTCTAAAAATGAAAGTCTAACTACGTAACCAGCTATGATAAACGGTGCGGAATTTTTGAAACGTGCAAATGCGAAAACATGTTGATGTAGTGGCGGCGCGAGCGACTTGCGTTGTGCCAAGTTAATTTAGGAATCGGCCAATGCACAATACCTGGCCCCGTACGCTCCTCTGGCACAAACCCCCTCCAAACAAAGGCTAGAGGTGGTGAATGGCGGTAGTAGGAGTTAGAGAGAGAGATCCTCTGGCTACATTTGAGCCGGCCGCCTCAACTAACCGCTGCCACACCGTGTTGGAGGAGCATCACCAACAGCAGCAGCAGCAGCTTCAATCGCTTAATCCGATTAAGACAAATTGTTAACACAAACTAGGCAGGGAAATTTACTCTGGCTACAAACGAGTAGAGCAATTAGCGCCGGATAAAGAACAAGGGGTGAGGTGGATTGTGGGTGGGTGAGGAAAATGACTGTAGAGATGGCGAATGAAAGGTGGGTGAAGGGGGTGGGGAGGTAGGGAAGGGGTGGTTCGCCGATTGCTTTTCTCTCTCGCTCTTTTATTTCAGAGACGTTTTGTATTTTTTACAGCTTCCAGATTCATCTTTTCGCTTACCTCAGTGTTTTCCAAACTTTTTGGTTCACGAGGTCTTTACTAGAACATATTTCAATCGCTGAATCCCTTAGAGGATAACAATTTTAATGGCCGAGCCCCATTTAATTCAAATTAAACGTACCTGCAGTTGAGGTACCGATCGATGCCTACATGTTTAAACACTAGATTTGTCGTTTGCTAAATTGTCTTAAGATACGTTTAATATTTGTCATGAATTAAATCAAACAATGAAAATGTCAGCTCCAGGTGTATTTTTGCACCTTCTACAAACCATTAAATGCTTCAGAAGCAGCTAAAATTTTGAATTTGTCGTTCTACGTAACCCTAGTCGGTGATTGGTGGCCGGGAATGGGGAAGAAGACATTCCTAATCGTTTATTGGTGAACCACCGTGCACATGCACGATCTCCACACGCGCACCCCCTGGTGGCCGCCGTGCGCACGTGCCAACCAACCCGGGCGAACGTGCGCCCAATGCTGTCAACTCCAAGTGCCTACAACATTAATTAACGTGTTGTGGTTTATTGCTACATTTTATGGGCAATTCGCTGATAGTTAAATCCAACTTTTGCAGCGCGTGTTTTTCGCATCAGTTCTCTCTCTCTCTCATCGTACGTGGTCTGCACGTGCAGCGTGTGCAGCGCGTGCGACAGAGTCCAGAATATGTTCGATAGATGCGGTGAGGCTCGTTCCCGAAGATCGTGGAATCAGATTGAACGTCTATCTATAGTGTTCTGTCGCACTTTTCAATTAAAATTAACGAGAGTATTCGATCGAGAGGACTCGTGTCATGACGTGCCCTGCTCAGTTTATCGGCTCACGTGGAATTAAACCTTGACATACGTCACGTGTTTCCTGTTTTGCAAGCCAGATTTGTCCCCACGTAGCATTACCCGATTTGCCTAAGCACGTTTATCCAAACAATACTGCGTAATGATTACGCTATAATTTACAATTGGATATTTTTTGGATATTTTTTACAATCGGATATCAACATCGTTTTTAATCACACCTGGATTTTTTACTGTCTGTGAATAGCACCACTCCATTTTGTACGCCTCTAAACGTTTGACCTACTGAGTGGCACATTTGTACCATCTTTACGAGGGTGGTGTAAAAAATACTCTCCGAGATCTGTTAATTAATTTAAAAATACTGATTATCCAGCTTTTGGCCAACATTTAATCGGTTTCATTTCGGTTACATCATCGGTTTACATTTAATCGGGTTTTCTCAACATTTTAAACATTACCACGGGATCGAATAAACGTGTTCCCAAGCCAGGAATCGGACCCGGAACCGTCATGCCATAGTTTGCCACTGTACCGCCTTGGCTTGGAGAAGTTGAACAAATTCATCCAATTACTTAAAATAAAAGCCCACGTATGTTATCGTAAGACATTGAGGCAGCTGGATTAAGACACTAGGACAATCATTAATAGGAAATATAATGGGAGATTGTTTCGGGTTTACTTTGCGGACGCCCCTCCCCATTTATCCCCCACTCCCTCGACCGTCGTATATATATAGTCTCACATTTTCTTAAAATAAATTTTCTAGGCGGTTGCGTTTTCCTTTTGTTTTAAGCCGTCGGGCCGTTAGCCGCATTCGGTGGTCGCACGCGCGCGCGAAGATAGAATGAGAGGCGGAAGGGGGAAATGGGGGACAACCACTGTGCCCGACCGCACACGGTTGGCTCCTACGTCGTTAAGAACATCCGCCCATCCCCCCCAACATCCCTCCCATCCACCTCCTGTGTCGCCCGCTGGGGGGAGCGCCTGTCGTAAACTATATTGTCGGTGGCGCGTGCACGCCAATGAGCTTCACTGGTGGATCGCACGCGCGATTGACAACAACGTGGGCGATCACATGGACTCGCATCCATCGCAAAATATATTTTCCAATGCAAATGATTCATCCGTTTTCTACTATAAAAAGCTCTGCAATTTAATCACGTGCGAATTTTTTGTGGCGCGATCGAGATGGTCTGTCAAAACGAGAAATCTATGATACACACTCTATTCTTTCGATTTCTTTAATGGCGGGCGCGTCCGAATAGTGAGCACGTGCGTTTGAAGTGGCGCGCATGCGCAGATCTCTGGCCAGTCTCGTGTGTTGTTAAGATGCTGAACCACCTGATACTTCTGGAATAGTATGACACAGACGCTTGCATGTCTGAGGTTCACAAAATGACGCCAACGATCTAAACGCTGCGAGTCTGGTACACGGGAAATAACCAATTTCTTCCTACAGAAATAAAAAAACGCAGTACTTCTGTACCTGACCGATAGTGTCTTTGTCGTGCATAATTTTGACTGTTTTATTCTATCTTAAGTAATTTATAAATTGTACATGTAATTCGGTATCTGACACTCACAAAAATTTATTTATTTCTTTACTAAAATTTCTTTATTAAAAATTTCTAAAATTACAATTTCTAAAATTACAATTTCTACCCCCCCCCCTTTATGTTGCGATCGAGGGAATTGCATGGCTGTATTTTAAATCACGCGATTTGATTTTATAGAAATCGGACTGTTTCCACGCCTAGAGTTCTTGGTTAACCGGGCTGCCCCATCAATGATTCCAACAGTTCAAATCGTAAACCTTCGCAGGTTCCATATACGTGGTGCCTCGTCCTAGCACCACCACACATGTGCTATTATCACGCCGCAGCCCCTATTTGGCCCTGGCCCATTTTTTTTGTATGTGTTGCAGCAGGCTGTGTGCCCATGTACAACATGCATGTGTTGCGAGAGAGAGGCTCATTTTTTTTCGTCGATCGACACTCGCCGCCGCCTCCGAATAATTTCCATCGAGTAATAATGACGCGCGAGACGCTAGCGGGAATCGTGCGCGGCATGCTAAACAGGGACTATAAAAACTTTTATTAGAGCTCACCAAATGGAGAGGGGGAAGGAGGGGGTTTTTGGGGAGGTGTGGGGGTGTACAAGTCCAACAAACCTCATCCCATTCGGGGTAGGTGGATTCGTTGTGGGTGGCAGGGCTTTAACCCCTTTTTATACAACCACATTTCCAGTGTTAGGTAGGAACGGAACGGAAAAGTTTCGTTCCTAAACGGTTCCTTTTTTGACGAACTTAGGAACGCCTAGTTTTCCTTTTAATTTTTGATTAACTGGAACAGGAACTGGTTCCTTTTCTGTGCAAAGGGTTACTTTTGGTATAACCTTTAACTTTATAAGAGTACAATTTTCCAAAGTGTGTCGTCAGCGGAACAATTTTACGGCATCAAATAGAAATTCGTTTAGGAAAACGCCTTAAAGTCTATTTTATTTTTGAGGAACTGTAACGTGAACTGGTTCCTTTTTTTGGCAACTGGAACGGGGGTTCCTTATCTGTGTAAAAAGGATTCCTTCAATTTTCTACGAGTACAATTTTCTAAAGTGTATCGTCAGCGGGACAATTTTGCAGCATCAAACAGAAATTGCTAAAGATTTTGATCTGTTGAAAGCTTTTGTCCGCAAATTTACATTTGTCCTGTAGATTAGTTTCGCAAATGTTTTTTTAAATACTTTTAAATCGAAGAAACGGAAAAGTTCCAGGTTTCTTTTGAAAAGGAACTTGGAACGCTCAGGTTTATTTTAATTTTAGAGGAACTGCAACGGGAACTGGTTCATTTTTTCATGGAACAAACGGGAACTGTAACTGTAACTGGTTCCTTTTCAAAAGGAACGAACACAGCACTGATATCGTTCAGGGTAGGTGGGTGGATGGAGGCTGTGGGTGGATGGTGGTGGTGGGTGGTTAACCCCTTTTTTATCCAAACACATTTCGCTCCTCTCTCACTCGGGGTGCCCCCACCTCTCCTCGCCACCACCCACAAATGGGAAGAACCCCACATAGTTTTTTTTCCCTTCTAACACACCATTTAAAAGAATTGCATTACCCACCGCTGATATTATCGTCGCCCCACGCCTTCCTCTCTCTCCAACTAGCTATAAAGGCTGGGCAAAATAATGGAAACAGATCTGTTTGTGCACCTTGCATAGTTGTTTCCATTATTTTGTCCAACCCCTGTAGCATCGCTCGCTTTGAATACACGCTGCGGCTTCAGCGACGCCAACTACTTGGCTTTTTTATCGCAGGCGGACAAACTTCGTTCCTTTTTTTGCTTGCGAGCACAATACAGTTAATGGCGACTCACAAGTGGGTTTCTCCCTCCTCATTTTCATCCCCTCCCCATCCCCCGGCAACCAAGCCTGTGGGTTCAACGGCAAGATGGTGGTACGTCTCACTCCCCCATCTCCCCTTCCTTTGAATCACAATCGCATCCTTTTAATGAAGTCTTTTTGTTCGTGGGGACATAAATTTGTTTGCTGGGCGGTTGGAATATAAATTCTGTTTTGTTGTTCAGCTAAATTTGTTAGTGAGATCGTTGATATCGGAATGACTAGCTGGTGATGCTTTTCAGACCCGAGTTAGTAGTTTCCTCGTGATAATCAATTAAAAAGCATCGCTTACCGTGCTCGGAGAAAAATAGCGATTTTCTCGGCAACCCTGCGCGTGATAATAAAAAGCAGTTGAGGTTCTTAATTGGTTCTGTGTGATTTAGTCTGTCATTTTGGAGATTTTATAATTTTTTGCTATGGAAATTCGTCGCTCGGCTCTTAAGAAATTCTTAAATAAAATAATATTTTCTAAAAAAAAAATTAAAAATTAAGACCACGGAGTAGATTATGACGGTATACCATTTGCATTAAATTAACACCTTTATTTTTTTACTGTATTTATACTCTATGCTATTAGACTCTAATGAGTTCGCTTTTAACAGCTTATTTTCTGCTGAAAACACTTTTCTTTCGATTGAAGCGACACCTGTTTCCAAGACAAACGATATTCTAAGACAATGAATTTTTTTCTGACTCCAAACACGTGCCTCACAAGACGAGGTAAGATTATGACTGTCTTGTCTCATTGATGATAATTCTTATGTGTGGGTACGGTCGACCTCTTCCGGGGTTAAACGACCTGCTCTT
>JAUJYS010003663.1:0-12813 GCA_033995665.1 Melogona broelemanni | reverse complement strand
CACCCCTGGGGCTGCTCGCGGGAACATATTGTAATTTGGATTTCCAGGGAACTCCTAGTTTTTGGGCAGCGCACAAATACGCCTGCGGGTCATCACAATCTTTACCCCACATCTGGTCTTCGGACTAATCCGATACACAGAGTCCGATTTACTTAGTCCCCAGGAAGAGTTCGACCTCCCCCACTTCAGTGGCCCGACCCCCCCATACTACGCATAAACAGTGAATTTGACCGAAACTGTGGGGTCGGTTTTGACACTTATTCTTCGGGAACAGATACATACGATAGCAGTCTACTTTTTTCAGCAATTACAATGCTTCACTAATTGTACAAAATACTCCAAATTTCCATCGGAAAATCAGCTTTGTATATCAATGTTTCTCTTTACAGTTGGAATTACAGTTGGGAGCGCCCATTCGGACGACATTTTGAATCCAAAAACAACATGGCCGACCGGAAACTCTTGTATCGACTGGGCACGGTCGACTATGTGATAGTGGTTGGTGTGATCGCCTCCACCGCCGCCATCGGACTCTATTATATATGGCAAGCCAAGAAGTCCAAAAACACGCGCGATTTTTTGGTGGCATCGCGATCCATTTCTGTGGCGCCGTTGGTCATGTCGACGGTAGCCACCATTTTGTCTCCATCTTTGCTGCTCGGTCAGCCGATGGAAACGTACACCAATGGCATACAAATGTTGCTGGGCTTGGTCGGCATGTATCTCAGCCACGTATTTGCCATGTACGCCACGGTGCCAGTGTTCTTCCGGTTGAACGTGTCCACCGTCAACCAGGTAGGATTTCCAGTCACCGCTTCCGGTTTCTCTTAGTCGTTTCTGGACGCCACAAAACACGCTAAAAAATCTACAGTTCATACATGATAATTTTTTATCTCGTTCCAACTTTGTTTTCCTATGAGTGCAAATTTACAATAATATTCTATTAATTAATCGGATTTCAATTAAAAATGCAAACTTTAATTAATCCTAATTTTAATTATGGACAACATTATTTGAGCCATGAATATTATCAATTAAAGATTGTCGAAAGAGATGTTATCAATTTCAAATTGACAATGATATATTAATCCGACACACAATAACAAGTATCGCCTTAGTTTTAATAATGAACAAAATCCTTCGAGCATATGAAAATTTAACAGTAAGATTGCCAAAAGAGTTATTAACATAAAATCGAAATAGTGGCTACCAGAATTAAATAAAAAGGCGCATTAAAATTAAGACGTTACTTTATATACTATTTAAATAATCTTTTTGCTTCATTTTAATCGGATTCATTGCCGTTTTCTTACAGTATGTGGAATACAGGTTCAACCGATTTTTAAGGATATTTCCAGCATTTCTAGGGCTGCTACAAAAAGTAATACATTTGTCTTGGAATTTTCTATTTTGAAAATGATTTTTAAACAGATTGAGTTTTCAACTAAGAATACAGTTTGCTAATTGTTTTTTTTATAGAGTATTATGGCGTCAAGTTTTACATACATAACAGCTTTGATTCTCAGTGATGGTAGGTAATATATATTTAGTATGCACGCAAATTTAGTTCGCAACAAATGGGTGCACACAAATTGCCAGATCTTTTTGTACTGTTTCCTAAGGAGACTTATCAACGCTTGTGTCTCAAAGCCCCACCAGGGAGTGACATTGTACAATTGATTTCGGCCTAGACTAGCCTTATAACTTAGGAAGAGGTCATTAACGTGTATCTGACAACGTGCTGGCATGGGACTTACGGATTTACTTCTATTTTCCAAAGGAATGAACGAATTTTCTCGCACGAAAAATGCGGGAGGTCTTGGTCGGGAATTGAACCCGCGATCATGGGCCTTGTAAGCGGGCACGCTTACCATTACACCACTTTACACCACTCGGCACCTCGTGCAGTATTTAATAAAAAAATTAATAATTACATATAAATCACACGTACTTGGTTTTTTCAAAGCAAAATTATTTATTTTGTTCCATTAATTGGATTTTACGTTTAATTATTTTCAGCTACTGGGCTCACATTTTGGTCATCAATTGCAGTGCTTTGCGGGATCGTAATCGTGTATTCATCCCTGGTAAGGCACAAAAATAGCTCGACGTAGGAGCACTTTGAACTACCTTGGGTCAATAGGGTCTTAGCAATAGACAAACAACTTTCACAAAGCCTTTTTCTTTACTTTCGCGATAAAGGTTTATGCTTTTGTTTGCTTTGTCGTTTGTTTCGCAAAAACATTTACATCAGCTTGGTTTATGAACCCACACTATGTAAATTTCATAGAGGTACAATCCACTCAAACAGACAGTTCCACTCCACTGTTCACCCTGAAATGCAGGTTGAAAGGCTGCAGATAAACAATGTGTGGCAAATAAATGTTTTGCTAAAGTCCTGGTTGGACACAGATTTACTTATGGGAAATTTACTTTTATTTTGAGCAAATGAAATATCCTCCTACAGATTTAACTATGTTAAACAAGAGTCAACCCCCCAGAGAAACAATCATATGCAAATAGTGATTTGTTTGAATTTAAATGAATTTATTTAAATGTAACGTTGATACGTATTTCAATTCAGTTACTAATCACTAAAATATAACAATTACTAATAAGCTTGATTAGGCGGTAGACCCACAATCGGACCGAAAAAATTGATAAAATTGAAATAATAATAAATAATAACGTTTTTAGGGTGGATTCGCTGCAGTCATTTGGACCGATGTGTTGCAAATGATCGTAATATTCGTCGCCCTGGGTGTACTCACCATAAAGGGAACTATAGACGTTGGCAGCGTGTCCGAAATTTGGAGACTAAATTACGAGGGAAATCGTACAGTCATGTATCGGTACGTGATATTAATTAAACAAAGATATGCTTTGAGAATAGAGACCCGAACGAGTAATTCATTAACACTTGGGCTTTGAAATGGAACTATTCCAGGATCTGGGAGTACGTTTCGCGCCCCCCCCCCCACCACCATCTAGGATGGTGGAGGGGGGGGGCGTCACTGTCAAGTCGAGTCTAATTGTTTATAAACCAAACGAAGGAGAATTATAGAAAATTCAGGTTATCACGACCAAAAAAGGATAAAAACAACAAATGCGACGGTTAAATGTCAAACATATCTTTTACTATAATTTCTTACGTGGAGTTGAAAAATTATACGTGGTTTCTTAGTGAATAATAAACTCTCGAATAAAGACGCCATCTGCAATGTAATCACACTGTTAATGTCTTTGTAAACGCGAGTTTATTATTCTCTAATAAACTATGTATAATTTTTTTAAAACTCCACGTAAGAAATTATATTAAAATATATGTTTGACATTTAACCGTCGCATATGTTGCTGTTTTTATCCTTTTTTGGTCGGGATACCCTGAATTTTCTATAATTCTCCTTCGATTGTTACTACAACGGTTCCTAAACTTCAACCAACCGTTTATAGACCACCTATCAGAACAAGCTGGTTTAAATGATGCCGCAGCAAAAAGATGGCGCTCGAGCTTAAACGATGCGCATCAGAACGTGAAAAATAAGGTGGCTGACGTTGGAGAGCATTTTTTTTTTTTTTTTGGTTTATTTTCAAGTTGCAAAAAAGGTGTACAACGCTTTTTTTGGCCCCTGGCCTCAACTCCGAGAGTTAGTTAGCCAGGAGCCCTAGCATTCCTACATGAACTAACAGAATTCCGTAATTATTTCCAGCTCTGGCGACAACGTTGATTCCAATTACAGCTTCTGGTCAATTACGTTTGGAACGTATTTCATGATCGTGTGTGGCGCCATGCTCAGCCAGAACGGCCTCCAGAGACAAATGGCCAACAAGAGTTTGAACAAAGCTAGAATGTAAGTTTTGAATGTCAAGTTCAACACAATGACGCAATGGACTTGTTTAATGGATATGGAAATTATATGTCTAAATTGTAAAAAAAAAATGAACAGTCAGAAATGAAAATCAACCGATTGAACTTTCACAGTTTCTGCAATTAACAATACTGCAATTTTTATATTAAAATATATTTTAAGTTAATTTTTCATTACATAGTTTTTGGAAAAATACCAACTTTTAATTTTGATTCTCTTTCAGGACTTTATTTATGTCATGCGTTTGCATGAGTCTTGTATCCTTGGCTGTCACCTGGATAGGAATGGTCATCTATGCGCGATATCACGATTGCGACCCGTTGCTCAACAAGCAAATCAAGTCAAGAGACCAGGTAATTTTGTGATTAACCATTTCAGTTTTAAACGCGAAGACTATTAAATGTGAAATTTCCAATCCATAAACCGTCAGTGCTAACAAATTAATTGTCATTTTGCAGATATCCGTATTATTTGCGATGGAAATATTTACTGACTGTCCTGGTTTGATGGGATTGTACGTATCAGGCATATTGGCAGCAACGCTTAGGTAAATAGCCATAAAAAAATGAAGTTACTTGTTAGCTACCTTGCTTCGTATCCTATGAATGATTATATTAATTGGGGATTTGTCAAAAAACTTCGTTTTTCAGATAAAATATTTTATTTACATATGTATACATGGACACGATCAATACTTTTTTAGATGCTGGCAGAAAAGCTGACATGAAATTAAATACACACTGGTTTATCGGTACATCCCATTAACATATACAATATCCATTCCACCACTAAAAATCTAATAACAAATTTTGAAATTTTGACAGATTCTCGTAAAAATTTGATACATTACAATTTTTCATGACACTGATCTGCGCTCAAAATTTCAGCTCTATAGGACGTGTGAAAGTTGGTTAAAAGAGCTCAAATAAATTGAAACAAACATAGAGACAATCAAAGTTCTTGTTTAAAAAAAGGTTGTAAAAAGGGTATACATAGGATAAATCACAATATTGCATTTCTTACAGCACACTGTCATCTGTCTTAAACTCCTTTGCTACTGTGGTCATTGTGGATTTTGTGAGGCCCTTCTTTCCAAACATGCCGGATAAAACAGCAACGCTACTCTCGAAATTCTTTGGTGAGTCAGAAAGCACTAATTTAGAAATTTAACAATTAAAAAAAAAATGCTACCGAAAAGATTCTTACGAATATTACTTAGATTCCAAATTATAATGCTTCAACATTTTCGGAAACCTCTGGCTCCAACTTTGTCACTTGTTGCACGTGGACTTCCCCATATTTTCGGTTTTGGTGAGAGTCTAACTTCAGCGTTATAAGCGTGTTAAAACTTTTAAAAAATATTTCTGGGACATTTCCGTTAATAATAAATACAAAGACCGTAACATTTCGACATGACGACCTAAAATAAAATAAAAGTAACTTATGTTTCGCGGTTAATTACAAATAAAAACTATTTATCCACTTGCTTCATGGTCGCCGCGTACGAACGAACCAACGGCGAAATAAAAGTAAAAATGGACGCCGATGATCATCTAATCCCGAAACGCGCGGCAAAATCTCGTCATGTTCTATTACTCGGTATACCATCTCTTGTTCGTAGTGATTGCTCGCGCATTTAAAATCAGGGGCAGCTCATTTCCATTCATGCGCGAGGTTATTACCCGTACTTTGCGATAATGTTTGCTTTTTAAAACTCTTGACACAATTTTATTCCATTCAGGGTTGGCGTTTGGCGCTCTCATTGTGGCATTGACGTTGGTGGTGGACAACTTTGGATCAGTCGTACAGGTAGAGCAGGGATAATATATGATGGTTTGTCCTAAATAGGGGGTTGGTACTTTCGCTCGTATCATTGATTTAAGTTTTTTGCTACAGGTGATGCAAGCCGTCGCTGGAACAACTTTGGGACCGACAGCCGGCATCTTTATCTTGGGATTCTTTCTTCCTTGGGCTACGTCAACGGTAAGAATTATTTATGTGTTGATCAAGGATTTCAGAGAATATGCAATTCGAAAAATTCGAGCTTCAGGTTGTCACTTGATGACGATACATTCAATCCTTGTCTTACTTTCATGAAACATTTAATACTTCTTCATGGTCTTAATCAAGTTGGAAACATGATAAACTAATCATGTTTCACACACAATCTCAACTCAATTAACTCGCAGCGAGGAATACCACCAATTACATTCCTGTTAAATTTGTCATTGTCGAAGGGAGCCATTGCTGGTTATTTCTGCGGTTTATGTTGTGGTTGGTGGGCCTCCGTTGGCCGAATCGTCAACCGAATTCCCTACTACACTTTGCCAGTCTCCACTGAGGGCTGCGTTGCCCATACCACGGATTTCTTCAACCGGACATTAGTCAGTCTATCCATCAACTACACCGAAGCGATCGCACCAATCAGCGAGATTGAGAGTATTGACCCGAACCCTGGTCCAGCTACACCAGCGCCAATAATATCATAGTAAGTATTCTTATAGTTGAACGCAAGCAACTAAATTATCCTGCCTAGTATTATCATAGGCCAACCAGACGTAGAAATATACAATACATTGTCATGCTCACTTATAAGTTAAAGCGTTCTTATGTACTAGAACCTCGGTATTTAACAATATTTTATTCAATGTTATTATCTCGTAGCTCACTAAACATTATTTCTTCATTTCTATTGACTACCACTTGGATCATTTGCTGGTTCGTTTTCAACCATTTGCATTTTTTGTTTTTGTTTTACCCCGTTGTATAGCGAGCACATCTTTGGCCTCTACCGAATAATTCCAATTTGGTATACAGCAATAACAGTGTCGATTGTTGTGATTGTTGGAATGGCAGTCAGCCTCACTCTAGGTACGCAAGTGAACCAAACAAAGATATACATTCATGGTAAATGGAAGATTATGTTTGTATGATGTTTAAATGAACCATATTTACAGGTGCTCAAGATCCAGAAAAGGTTGACCCTCGACTGATCTCGCCTTTCACCTGGTTCATCTTAAGACTGCTGCCGCTTAAGATTAAGCGATTGCTCGGATTCAAGTCTGAGAAGTTCCACGGAGACCTCAAAATCACAACCCCTCTTGAAGTGAGTTCACTTAAACTATATATTTATTTTAATGGGGAAATTCTTTATCCTTCGTGTTGCTTAGGTAATATGAGAGGGGCATATTTTCACCAGTACCCTGGGATCGAATTTTTCTATGTTCATTTCCCAAATTTTTATATATTCATTTTATTAATGTTTTTTTATTGGTGATTGACTGTTGCCAACTTACTTGACTAGAACCCCTGATTTGTGTCTCCTGGATGGGCTGGGGGCCCGATAATTTTAGGTTGTTTGAATTTTATGTACATTATTTATACCAGTATGACTTGGTGCGGACATTCTAAGGGGCCAAAAGGTTTAAGGGGCGTAGGTCGATGTTAACCCGCAGGCAAGAACCTAGGTGGAAGATTGTCCGCACGGCGGATGAAACGGTTTTTAGGAGTGCAGAAGTGAGCGGCGGTTTAAATGATGCCGCGTCTATGTCGCGAACTTTAGGGAGAGGTGGCGGGCAATAGAACGGAAAAGACGGCATTGTATTGATAATTTCCAATATTAGGATAAAAAAAATTTAAGTGCAAGTAATTTATTTTAAAAAGTTCAAAGTGCGCTGCAAAAGTTACATTCACATTTTTAAGATATCTTTTTGCAATAAAACACTAACTGAATGTTTCTTGTTTCTGGATGTAATCTACGGGATACCAGTTTTAAAAATCAATAGACTATCTTTAAATCAGAATATTGATACGCTGGTATGATCTCATATGGAAGACTAAGATTTCACTTGGCTTTAGCGATAGTTGAATATAATAATTCAGTCTAAGAGCAAAAATACTTAAAATTCATGTGAATTAATAGTTACAGTTTGTAGTCAGTATCTTGAAACGGTTTTATCATTCTTCAATTACAGGGTTTTAGGGACTTCAAAGAAACAGAATTGGAGGTATTGAAGCCGCCTCTGCTGTTCGATGAAAAGGACGAAAATAAGAAATACAAAATCATAGCATGAACATGTGTGTGAAAATGGCATGGTGCGAAATTTTGACTTGTACGTGTACTTTCGAAAAAGAGATAACCGAAGATCCACATTTTCAACAGAATAACTACCGTGTTGCGCAGCTTGACCGTTTAGTGCATATACCGTACAGTATGTGGGTAAACACTTTCGTATGTTAAAAATAAATGCGAAACACTTGGCCACTTGCATGGTTCATTTCGATTGCATTTTCTAGAGCCTCGTTTCCAAAACTGTGCTCCGCGCCCCATTTCCCAGGGGCTCCGCGGCCACTCCTGGAAAATAAAATAAAAAATAAAAAGCCATTGACTTGTTTAATTTTGCCATTGAATAGTTAAATTTTGCCATTGACTTGACTTGACATGGGGCTCCGCCATGAAAATTGGTTCTAAAAATGGCTCCTCGAGTCAAAAAGTTTGGGAAACACTGTTCTAGAGACTTGTATTGTGTGATTGGTGACGTTGGTTTCCTTAAAACCAGTCAAGTTAGGTTAAAAAATACCGCCAAATCAAAAACCTAAGCAGTTGATCACCTTGACACTATTTAACTAACTGCGATATTCTGAACTCGATTTACAGTTCCCTATTTCCACACAAACTCACCGGCGTAATTTTATAAAATAGTAATAAAATAATAAGTACTATAATGATAAATATTATTTATTAAATTATGTTCACAATCTCGCAGTTAGTTAAATTGCATCAAAGTTATCAACTGTATAGGCTTTAAAGTATGTGGTATTTTTGAAGCTTAAACATTTAAAAAGCACCGGCTAGGAGAAAAATAAGCGATTTTCTCCGCAACAACGTATTACGTATTACGTACAATGTATTTAAAACAAGTGTAATTTATTATTATCACTTGCGCATCTGCTGAGGAGCCGTAGATTTTACTAAAGACGTTTTGGACAGGAAACGAGGAAATTGTGACCTGATTGAAACTGTAAAGAATAAACATGTACAAGGGGGTGAGTATCATGAATGAATTCGTGTACTGTGTTAAAAATAACGTGTCAATTCAGTGTTGAAATAATTCGAGGGAATCTATGAATGGCAACTTTTTATTGTTGAACAATGGCATTAGTGGGGCTATATTTACTGGATATTATATTATTATATTATTTATTATATATATTATTTATATTAGATATTATTTATTTACTTTGGTTACTTTCTTTTCCGTTCCTTTGATAAAAAAACAAAAAAAAAATTCCATTTATCTAAAAAAAATAAAAAAGTAAATGAGATTATTATCCATCGATCTTTGAATGCAAACGTAATAATTTTTTATTAATATTTAAATGGTAACAGTTGTAATAACATTTCATACTTAAATTTTAACTATTTAAATGTTCGGCACGCAAGAAATAAAACGAGATCAAACTAGTAAATACATTTAGGAACAATACCATTCCAAGCGCTCCTTCCTAAGAAAAGTAACGTGTCAATTCAGTGTTCAAATAACTTGGAGATGTCTATAAAATGACAAATAACTAATAGTGAGTTAGGACGTCTATGAATCAAAACGAGAGGGACGAGGTCCGGTACAGCGCCGAGAAAGAGACGAACAGGAGCAGACCTAGTCATTCACAGTTTGTCAGTTCACACCTGGTATTTCGCTATGCTGCTTAGACTAACGAATAAACGAAAGAATGTGCCGAGAATCGAACCCGGGACCACCCCGCTCAGTAGAATGTGGCCATTCCCACATTACAATCGCAAATGACAACAAATTCCAAACCCATATATGTAAAACTGTACTCCACCCCTCCTCATGTTATTTGCTGATAGAAAAAAAATACCCCATTGAGCCACTGGGGCCGGCAACATATGGTAATGAATTTATAAAAATAGAAGGAAATACATAAAGATATAAACGAAATGGTCATTTGTTGTCTATAATTTTTATATTTTAATGAATTTATATTTGAGTTAAATTTTGCAGTGGTCTACCTGTCGTTTTCGCCCTAAATAATGGAGTCATTTTACTCTGGTAATTTTACCTAGGTAGGGATTTTTAACATGCACAGCTTTATTTCCATTCTGATGGAAAGCGCGCATAGTAAGTTCTTTCGCCTGAAAAATTTCGCCTGTCGAGAGTCGATGAGTTCGTACAATGTTCGTCCAATTGTTTTTTTTTTATTGTTTTTTTTTCTAGTCTGTACAACGTTGAGATGCCCTACGCAATCAAATGCTTTTGAAAAATCCAGACAAAAGAACTTACAGAATCACCACTCACATTTCTTAATTTTCACTCTAATCTCTTGATCAGTAGTTTTCGATTTTCAGAAATCCAGACGACTGAACAAGAGACGTCATAAATTACAGGATTGTCGGTCGCGCGCGTTCAAGCGTGAACAATAACGGCGCATTTGGCCAAGCCAATAAAGATGAGTAAGACGCGTTTGCGCATTATGAAAAAGAGCGCTACAACTAGCGCCACCCAGTGATCACTATCTACAACCATAAAAACATGTTCAATACATATCAGAATTAAGCAAGGAGTCACAGTCATGAACATTTGACAGAGGCGAACCAAATGATTAAGAGTTCACCCTTTTTAGAATTAAATTAGCGTTCAAGCCTGTCCGAGGACAAGCAGCTCTTTCGCACGCTCCGGACAGTTGCATATTTAAAAAAAAAAAAAAATTATTCACTACAGGAAATAACAACACATGAGATTTTGAACCGCTCTAATCGAGTAATTCGAGTAGCTACACGAAATAATACTGCTTCAATAAATTGAACGTAAGATTGGAATTTTCGTGAAATTTCCAAATGTGATAGCAAAATGAAAATGTGCTTGTAGATAGGCTGGTGGGAGGATGAGGTGGGTGGGGTAGTGTCAGTGAGCGATAAGAGAGTCCGGGCCACGACCCCAAATTCCTCCCCGAAATATGCGCTCAGTGCCACGCAGCATGGCCTGCCACTCTCTCGTCGATGGATGTAATATTTGTGCGCGGTCTTCCCGATCAAGACCCATCACACATCGAATTCCAATGGGTAATCAGGCATTCAAGCGGAGGAGCCCCAGTGTTTTACTCTCCAGCATGGCCAACGTGATCCTAATGGCCGAGCGGTGGCGGCGATGGCGGCGATGGCGGCGTCCACGTCCACCTCTTCAGCACTCGTTCGACCCGATAATAAGTTCGAGGAAAAAAGGTGCGGGCCAACAAAATCATTTCGCGCGCGCGCACACACACATACTCGAGTTATCGAACATCATCGTGTGTCGATTGGTGGTGGCAAAAAAAAATCCGTTCATGTGTGTGTGACCACTACTTCCATGAAGTGGGAACGCAGCTAGCCCAGGGTGCACACATTTTTTTATTGGCAGGAGCCAAAGGCAATTTTTGTTCGTATTTTAAGCCCAACTGTAAGATCAAATTAAATAGTATATTCTTAAGCCGAGGCTATTCCTCGATCACAACAGAAGAAGGGAGGATATTAATAAACGAAATAGGTTATTTCATAAACTGGCCACTTGACCCCCGCCATAGGCCCCCCACCCGGGGCTGCTCGCGGGTACAAATTGTAATTGTAATTGATACGACCTGACCGACCCAGGACGTACGACCCGTCAGGCCCATGTCGATATTACGACCGACTGCGATGCGGGCGGTCCCAGGTTCGATTCCCGGCGCAGGTTTTCGTTCATTTGATTCTTGGGTACTGGTGAAAATGTGCTTCTCACATTTTGCCACATAATAAATACAGTAATGTTTCAAGCAAAAAAAATAATTGTTGTTGCTGTTGCGTCCCTCACGTCGTATCCGGACCCCGACATCTTGCGACTTTATGGAGCAGGTTCACTTTAAGTTTTCGTGGCAGGAAACAACTATCCAACAATCGACTGGGCGCTGGATCAATTTTTAGCCCAGGGTGCATCACCAACCGATTGACTGCTCCACGTGTGACGTTCGATTCGCTAGTGTGGAGAGAACAACAGTCATGGTGTTTCACCTGAACGTCGGATCAAAGTTTGGCTAATGGACGCCAAAAACGTCATCAACAGCAAAGAACAACAGGAACAAGAAGAAAAAAGAAAGCATGGCGAGACGCGTTGATGTGTCTGATAGATGCAAACGCGGCCTCACCATTCATTAATTGCTATATTACGTTCGTTACATGACGGACAGTTTCCTGTGGCCTCGGACGCGAGGAGGACTGACGGTCAGTTCTGTACGCGTTTCACGGGTCGGTCAACAGAGACGCGGGGGGTGGGGGAGGGGGAAGACCCCGTCGGTGCCCCCGATAATGGGGACCCCCGTCGAGTCCGGTGCCCACCCAGGGCTCTCTCTCTCGATCCGTTCGCATGCGCGATTTCGGTGTTGTGGCCAGATCGGCGCCCTCCAAATGGCGCTCCGGCTGTGAAGAGCAATTATTCGATCAAAATTCGGAGTTGACGCAATTCGTGATGAACGCCATTGGAACGCCATTGGGACGCCGGTTGTTGTACACAAAAAAAGTCTTGTCAGCTCAAGTTAAAGGCTTTCTTTTTTTTTTGCAACAAAAAAGTGAGACGGAGTGTTTGCCCTTTTCTCGCGCTCATCACCCTATCATCGTACCCTTCGCTGAGTTTTGAAGGCTATTCGTTTGAAGACGTCTCTTCGTAGTGAGCTCAGCTGGTTGGACTAGATTGTAACGCGACAAACCCAGGTTCGATTTCCGGCTCGGGATCTCACGTACCTTACTCATGCGCACTCTGCTATGTGATGGCTTTGCCATCAGAATATAAACGTAAACAACTGAAGAGTATAGAAGCAGTTTTTTTTTAAAACGAACAGATCAACACCCGCGACCCACAGCATTGTCGCACTGTCTCAGTTATAACATATTCTCGAATGTTTTGTAATTGTCGACAAT
>JAUJYS010003662.1:0-12814 GCA_033995665.1 Melogona broelemanni | reverse complement strand
TTTGCATTTGGCGATCAACACCTGTCCAAGCTGGGTGGTCACCATGTCCAGTCATCATCTATTACACACAACAGCCACGCCAAAATGAATAACACAACCACAAAACCGAAAACAGGTGTTTGGCGTTATCTACATTATTTCCGTTCACTGTCATCAACAACGGAATATTACAGGACATAACCACACAGACATACTTGGTTAGAAGCGAAATTGGCAAAACGTTTCAACATTTTTACCAGTTTCGCTAGTAAGCCATTGTTTCATCTTGAAAAACTGAACAATTGGCAATATACATCTCCATCAATAATTGATTGTCTTGATATTTTAATCAAGAATTTTTTTGTTTATGTTCATGAAAAGTTTTGTGATTAAAAACGCAAGTTCAGATAACTGTATTTTGTCGCAAAGATTACCAACCAAAACACATACTGTACGTTTTAACATGCTACAACATGCAAATGTGGGTTTCAATGCTGTAACGCGGATTCGAAGTCAAGTCCAATAAAGAGAACGCACGAAATAGCTCACAAACTCCGATGGTTGCCAAATCTGTTGATTATTCGTAGTTATATCCAAAATCCAACATGGCGGTTTACAGATATTCGTACACACCAATATGCAAATAAGATCGTTAACATCAGTACATAAAAATTGCTAAAGTCAAGCAGTGTTATCGTGAGCTACCCCTCCTGTGTTTTTTCTAAATTGGTTTAAGGGCATCTAAGCCCCAGCTACGTGGTTTGTGTTTGACTATACCCCTTTAGAATACATTTCTACGTTTTGGTTTACAGCCCTTTCCTGATGCTCAAAATAAAAATCTGAAATTTTGTGTGCCTAACCCCAGGTTAATTTCTTTATTTTTCGCAAATCCTTTTAGTGATATAGGTAGTTGAAAGTTTCAGCGGTGATTGGTAAGCAGATTTCTGGCGTGAAGCTGGAATTTTGTGAGGCCCGAAGGTAAAACTAGTGACAATATGCATAGCGCAAATGGTGGCGTACGCCCAAACCGCAGGATGTAATGGCCACCATTTGGCAAGACACATTCGCCATTGACTTTCCATGGCCACCAAACGGGTACAAAATAATCAATTACGATGTTTTAGGTAGGTGTCCATCGGACTGGCCCACCAGTACAGGGGCATGACGATTTCGCAGTTCGTCAACCCCAGATTTAATGTAATGCCCCGCACGAACGACTGCACGAGTCGATTTATAGATGTCTGAGCCGCACAACAGTTCCTCAAAAACAATTTGTAAATGCAACCCACGAACCCATCTCCCGAATTCGAAACTGGTGGGCAGGACAGAAACTTCAAATCTGAAGTCTTGTCCATACACACATGACTTACATTATGTACAGTACATCCATGTACTAACAGACTTTATTAAGATATATATTTGGATTACCACCACACCTGGGGGCAAAATGGTAATTTAACATTTTGGAAGAAGTTATGCATTATTTTAAAGGGTGAGATTATTATTGGGGAGGGGGTTATTTGAGCACCTTGTTGCAGGTGGATCATATTCGGTTAGCCAGTTGGCGGGACTTAAGGGTAAGGGGGGCTTTCATTAAGTATTGGGGAAGATACGTCTAAAGCGGAACCAAACTGATTAGTACTGTTTGCATTTGATAAATTTTAATAAAATTAACTAGGTAATAGCTGAATAAATTTGTTAAGCACACAATTTGTGCGCTTTCAGGTCTAGCCAGCGGGTGGAGTAGGCTTAACAAACCACGTACTCCTTGTTACCACGTTGTGAAACAAGGAACTATTTCGTTCATTTGATTCAAAAATAAAAATAAAGAAACAAAAAAGGGAATAAACTTATTTCTTCTCAGACCTTTCTCACGTCCTTGGCCGTTCCTCAAAACAAAGGAACGAGGCCATTCGAAACATTCCTACCAAGACAAAGGAACGATGAGGTTTAAACGTACTGCAGAAAAGGAACGCGTTCGTTGAAACGTGACGTTCCTTTGTCCTTAAAAAAATGCGCGCAAAATATTTCGCCAGTAATCCATGACACAATAATACCCTGTAACTGTTAATTGCGTCGCAGATTAATTTAAAAAAAAACATTTCTACCGTGCTGGTTCAGGCAGTCCCACGAAAATCCGACTTTCCATATTCCTTCAATCGTCACTCGGAACTGTTGCTACGATGGCTCTCGAGATCGTCCGGAGAGTGGTCTTCACTTTGGAACTGAGCATTTCACTAGTTTGCAAAAGAGAAAAAAAAATACAAAATTAAAATTTAATCATATTCGCGATATTCGTAGAGTACAAATTCAATACAGGCTAAACGAATGCTAAATGGAAAAGCAATGTCGAAAACAAGGCACTACCTGCATTACTGGATGTAACTGAAATTGATAACTGATTCGCTATATGGGATATTCGCTTTGGCTAAATTTGCATAAACGTTCGCAATCAAGAAACACAAAAATCCCTTTCAACTTTGTATTGTAGCCAATGGCGCACCCTGACGACATATAGCTGAAACAAACGTCATTTTTTGGTGGGTCCACATTGCTGTGTAATATTGCTTTATCGATTTGTATTGAACACTAATTTATTTTTAAAAATAAACATTTTTACAATTGGCAGTATTACGTGAGTTTTTCGAATGAATAAACCAACTAATAGGTCATTGTCGTGGGGGCTTCAAAGAAAAAAAGGTAATTTCAAACATGTACAAAATTATTTTTATTATTTTATTACAATTAAATTTTTTTTACAAGATGTTTGTTACAAAATTTAAACTTGACAATTTAAGCGTCCTCTTGAATTTAAATTTAATCGCATTTAGGAAGCATGCGATTAGTGTTTGCGATCCGAAATGCGATAAGTGTTTCGCATTTTGCAAGCTCACTGATTTTGTTTCATTTTAGGCACAAAATAAGACATCTAGCCAGAAAATCATTGCTCTTCTGAATAATTGCTTGATCGCGATAAAACTCATAGAGAACCGTGAGTGATTTTGAACATGTGGTAATTTCATCCTAATTTAGGGTACTGACAAAAACTAAATGTTGGTCATTTTTAATTTTAAATGTTTTGAAAACAATGAATAATTATTATTATATACGAAAGTTAGTCAGACTCTGTTCGTGTTTTTGTTTTAATTCCGTCGACATACTGCCACCCTCTAAAGAGAAAAAATGGTGCCTAGACTGCAGACACCAATCACCATTCATGGACAAACTGGTTCAGTTTTGACTTTCGCCGATGGTTTGCACGCCATTGGGTAATTAACCGTTCGAGCACACACTCAGACCTCTCAATAAGCAATTGGTCATGCGAATCAACCGCCTTTACTCTTTAGAGGACGACAGTCCAATTAAACAAGTCCATCAAAATCTACATGCAAACAAATTCCCCAAATCAGATGAGACAAAAAAATAACACAATTGGGTTTGCCTGGCGAACGTTGTGACATTCCTGCGTCTAGTGGTTGTCACCTTCGTGATTGAGAATGACTGCCCGGAAGCTACACTTTTGTCCTTAACAAAATTACCGCCACCCACCGCCCACACATATTTGCAATGGCAATTTATATATATATATATATATATATATATGTTGAACTATCGATAGTTTTAGTTTCTTGCTCTGTCCATACAATCATTCATAACGCGCCAAATGCTTGTTATCACTGTGCTGCCACTGTCACAACTGATGGGAGTTTTTGTGGATTTTTTTTTAGATGGCTTAATCAACCGTTTCTTACGACATAAGAACTAACAAAACTAAAGAGTATTTATCTGTCCAATTGGACCGCATGAGAGCATGCATTGAAAAAAACTCCTATTTTCATTTTCGAGGAACAATTTAACCTTTGGCCCCATCAAAAACCAACGATCGCTTCGTCTTTGAAGCGATGCCTATTTTTTTCTTAATTAGTCAGCGACAAAAATTTGCATGAGACTAGAACATAAATATTCTCGTAGCCTTGACAGACTAACATAGAAAAAAACCTGGCAAGGCGTTTCCTAATTAGGTGTTATTGTGCCATAACTGGGACCAGAGTTCACAATACAGATAACTATCACCAAACATTTCCCTACAAATACATGACAGATCAAGCGTATATATTTTATTATTATTAGATAATTGTGGGGTGAAGTTGTTTCAGTTTTTCATCGCCATTTTTTATTAATGCCCAAGCGTTAATCAAGCCATTTTAAAAGGAACACTACAAAAAAAATACATTTTCAACTGTTGTAAATCTGTGCCCTACCTGCTCTTAAAAAAATACGTATATTGCGATTTCTGTTTCAGGCTTTTAAATTGAACTGCGTAGTAGATAAAGAAAACAAGTGCAGAAGCACAGAAGTCTGATTTAAGGTTGACATCGAAGAAAGTTATTTCTTTGTCCCTGTACCTATCAGGTCTCCAAGTAAAGCAGGCAATATGACAGTTTTGAAAATTATATGAAACCAACATCGCAGCCAATAAACATGGCAAATCTAAAAATTTAACCTCCACATATTTTACAATAGTACTTTGGCGCCCATGTGACCAGATGACAGATGAACAACACGCTCCCATTCAAATCATAATGAAATAGCATTAAAAAAATCTGTATCTAATCGGAGGCAACAACAACGGAAACGACAAACCCTTCATGTAGCCGATCTAATTATTCACCCAAGTAAAATTGATCACTGCAGAGAGAGAGAGAGAGCAGGGACAGCAATATCAGTCCATCGAGGACGACAGCGGAAAAAAAAGCATTTGTCATGCACGCATTTTTTTTTATCAAGTTTGCTCCGTCGCCGGAGGAAGGCCAAACGACAACGACGTGTGCTCGACTAACTTGAAACATATTTTGATATTAAAATGCATTGCGAAATGCGATGGCGGTGTTCAAACGACACGGCTGATACGGAGGTCAACCATTAGTCGTATAACTGTTTACAACATGATTGTAGAGCAGCAGCCGTGCCGATAACAAATTTATATTCGTTCAGTTCATATCATAATGAAGTTTAATATTAGGATGGCTTGCTCTGTGTTTTGAAAGTGCTACAGTGATACACTGGTCAACTGTTGGGTAGGAACTGAACGAAAAAGTTCCATTCCTAAGAACTGATTCGTTTTTTGAGGAACTTCGGGCGATTAGGCTTCTTGTAATTTTTGAGAAACTGAAACGGGAACTGGTTCATTTTTTATCGGAAGAACGGGAACTGTAACTGGTTCCGAACAAAGTTGATAGGTGTATCCCTGACCATTTGGGATACACCTAACAACGTTGTTCGTATTTAAAAAAAACTGCTCCTAACCTCTTCAGTTATGTAACTAGATTCTTTTCAAAAGGAACGAAACCAACACCGGTTACCATCTAATTGGTTTAAACAGATTTTTATCGAGTTTATTTTTATATAAAGCTACACATTTTTTAAAATAAACATCGAATTTATCTGTCACTTTTTGGCCTCGTTTCCCAAACTGTGCTCCTGGCACCCACTAACACTAGTAACTTGTAAGACATCAATCAGGCCTAAGCGGCTCCCCCGTTCCATGAACCTAACACACATTTCGAAACAAAAAATTCGTCAATGTATTACCTTGAATGGGATTTGGTTGAATTTGTCAGAAGTTCAAGTCACAAAATTACCAAAAATGTCGAATAGTCACGTACAACTTATTTAAGTTCGCGTAATTCACATCTTGTAGATATCAACGCAGCGAAATAATCAAAATAGGAATATCGCTCTACGACGTATTTGTTGGCCGAGAAATATTCCATTAATGCGACGTATTTGCTGAGCACATGACGGCGAAGCGCGCGGAACTAATTTATGCAAGAGTTCAAAAGTTGCTTCTTAAACTCTGAAGCGCACTGATTCACGCGAAAAGTGTGACCTATTTCACAGATCGATTTACCCCAAGATACTTTCGGAAATATTAGTATTATTTTTTAGTAAAATCACTTTTTCTGCTATATAAACCAAAAAAAGAATTTTTTTATTAGGGATTATTTTAGGAAAGTGTTATTTCGAGTCTGTCTCAGCTGGGCTAAATTATGAACCACCAAGTTGCGCGGCAGCTACAGATTGCTTTTCCTGTTTTTGGAAAGTTCAGCTGTTCGACAGTTGGAAAGTTAATTGGAACATTGTAATGAACTCCAAATAAACATTGAAAGAAAATGTGAATTCGATAATTTGGCCATGTCTTAATTATCTTTAATGTTGAATTCAAATCAGAACTGCTAAATAATAAATCCATAGGCCTCTCACGCAATTAAAGAAATATATTATTAGCAAAGATAATTTTCTAGGCTTTATTGATAATTTTCAATTATAAGATTAAGATATAATTGAGAAAAAAAATTAATTTTCCTTGATAATAACCAGTTTAGTTTTCAGATACCAGATATGCCTCATTGCACACAAATAGTACCAAAGATCGCGTTGTACGAAGATGGCCATAAAGAAATTGATCTATCGATCATAAAAAATAGGAATATCAACAAAAAATACATGACTGACTATCTAATCGCGGGGCAGTCACAGATGAAACTAACACCAGTTTTATTCCTCGACAGAGCAACAATAGGAGGGGGGAACAATAAAATGTCCTATCGATATTTCTACGCATTGGGAAATCTTTAAATTCGATGCGAAATGGAGCGCCCATTTCTCTCCAGTTGCATGGCAGCAATTTAGTCGCTGCTCAAGGTGAAACAAAAAAAATCACCGATCGAACCTCGCATTTGCACACGAAACGTCCATATATATTCAAAACTAGATCGAGTTTTATTGACTCCTGTACGACTCTTAAGGCTTATATATCCCCCCCCACACGCGAGGGTCGTCGGTTACGAACCTTCTCTTATTTGTGGCCTCCCTAGGCAAATAAATAATTTTGCGCCTCCTCGATAAATTAAAATAAAAATGAAATTGTTATTTTTAATCAAATGCGTCGCTAAGTTGTACATGTATTTAGGGCAGGATTTTTATATTAATTCACCGTAGCGCCTAGTATACTACAGGAATAGTGCACTCTCGTGTCTCTTTGGAGATATGTGAGGGGTAGGGAAGGGGGATGCAGCTGGAATAGCCAGACTGCAGGATCCACCCCTAAGCTCTAGACTCCTTAATGGAAGCTCAGGGGTGACGCCAGTACCCCTGGCTAACGAATAAACGAAAGCCTGCGCCGGGAATCGTACCCGGGACCGTTGGCTTCGTAGCATGTCCCCATACCCACTGAGCCATCGGCTCGTTCGGATTGTGTTCTTCCAAACGATACAAGAAACAGTTTTGATATTCTTCACACACATTCAGTTTGCCTCCCTGGACAGAAATAATATTGCGCCATATCGTAAATTAAAATAAAATTTAAATTCTAATTTTGATGAACATGCTTCCCTCTTTAAGGAGGTAAATTCGTGGCAAGATCGTGTCTTTAATAAATAAAATAAAAATCAACGAAATAAAATGAAAGTTCTAATATTTTTACACACATTCTCTTTGCAGTCTGTGAGAATTTTTTAAGCTTACTATTCGCAAGATGCAGTACTGCCACTCCACGCCCTGGCCTGTGGCCATTGCTTCATCAATCTACAAAGCATTGGCAGACAAACACGAACGCGTGCAACTGTAATATAGGAAACGTCTGCGATTGACAAAAAAACTTTACAGCTATGTTATACAGATTTATATAGTAGTGAATTCAAAAAAAAATTAAAGGTGATCTAATTTTTCAAGTTTTAATTGCAGGACTGCAAGACGTTGAATAATATCCACCTGCATCGGTGATGCTGGTTGGTAGGATACTTGAGCACAACTCAAAATTGAATAATTATTCGCGTTTTTCAAATTGGAAAGATATTTCATTATTATCTCGTGTGCAGATGGTACTTGAGAAAATATTTAAAGATTTTTTTTTAAGATCATAAATCAATTTTCACGCGCAATTTACCAACTTTTCTTACGGCACTGGCACTTTACATTATCTCTAGGTGGCGTTGTTGACATTAAAAGCATAACTGCTAATATAATTGCGTATCGTCCGTTTACATTAAACAAAAATATATCCCCAAGGAAGGAAAAAAAAACTGTTTCACAAGAGACAAAAAATGCCGAATAAGAAAAAATACTATAAAAAATTGGAATGAAAATATAAGTATGATAACGAAATGACTAAAATAAAAAACAAAGAAGCAAGAAATAAGACAAAAAATACCGACCAAAAAATAAAAAGCAACAAATAGAAATAGCGTGCCCTGAATTTTTTTCTCAATACAGATGTGCTTTTTGCCTTCTGTTTTACACTATACATCCGATATTTGTTTTTGTACAACAATACTATCAAATACAGAACAGAGCATTCCGACTACGTTTAATTGATTACGCAGTTTATGATGCATATTAATTACAACATTCGATGACAGGACAATTACGCCTGAATCGGTAATGCCCCAATCGTCAGTAAATTACATTAGCTGCTCAACATCATATGGTGTTGTCCAAATAACCATGACGAAATCGATCGCGACAACGAAGTCGCGAAACGCAACAAATATGGTGCAATTTGGGTTAGATGGCCAACGCGGTAATTACGTTAGTGTACATGTAATGAATAAGACAATAAACGTTTGTCTAATGTACATTATTTGCATTGATAGCATTGCTCAATTTACAGTAGCACCAGTTACGGAGCTGATAATTCAACAAGCAATACTCTCTGTAAACATGTTTTTTTTCCCTGAGCAATAAACAAATATTATTTTTGGAAAGCGTTCGACCACATAAACGATTTTCCGAAACCTTTCAACAACAGAAACATTAGCAAAGATCAGCCATTGAATTTACTAGAGGATAGTAACAGCTTAAAGTGGACCCAATAGGAGACATGGAATAAATAATTAACGTATGCAACGAAATGTTGTTGAAAAATTAACATTTTTGATTTGCAAAACAATTGGGAGGTTTTCGCTTTTTGAGTGGCATCTAATCCAGTCGATATATGGTTCTTTGACCGCGCTTTGCTACATTAGGAAATTTTATTTTAGTTCAATTAACAGTTATTCAATGGCGGCTGCCTGGACAGTCATACATTTGAAATCAAATTGAACGGAAATTTTTATACTTGTTTTGCAACTTCGTACAAGTAGGATTGTTTTTGTTTTTATCAAAGAGCAATTAAGGTTTATGGGATTTGAAGGGAGCGGTTGGTATAGTTCTTGACCGCAATCGTAGCGGAGCGGTTTAACTTTATGCAACATATATATTTTTTTTCAATGAGTCATAAACATTGGACTTCGATTTCATATGCAATGAGCTTGCACTTGGTACAAAAAATCTTCGCGATTATTTTGTTAACAATGACATTTTCTTACCACGCTTTCACAAAATTCAAACAAGTTTATTGGATATTTTGCAAACAATGACATTTTCTTACCACGCTTTTACAAAATTCAAACAAGTTTATTGGATATTTTGCAAAATGATAGAAAATACTTGTCCTAGGAGACATTTTATAGAAGCAGCAAAGAAAATCAAATAAAAAATAAAACTCCATTATTTACAGTGGTGCAGTTTGCCATTATTACGAACAACGAAAAGTTCAAATGATTTATAACTATATGTTTGCTATGCGAATATTGGGATACAATTATAAAAGTCTATCTTTCAACGTAATTCTAGTAATGAAATTAACGAATCTGCAATAAACTAGATTTGGCGCATTCGTGGCACCTTATACGTGCTTTATGAATGCATATAAACTGCGCGATGTCGAAGACTGTTCCGACTACGTGTAAATTATACGGCGCGACTGGAAATATTTTCGAAATACCAAACTTTTTTTCAGTACATTTCGAAAATTATATTTTTAAATAAAATATTGGATTTTGTAATGACCGTAATGACCTTTATCAGGCGGTAAAGTGACCGCAAGTTGGGCGACGATCCCGGGTTCGATTCCCGGCTTGGGTTCTCGTTTATTTGATCCAAGTTACTTGTTTTAAAAATGGGTCCTGCCATGTAATTGTCAACCATTTAGAGGGGGCACAGAATATCCTGTAGTACGATTCACAACATCGATTGACAATTACTGATTGTCAAAATTATAACAATAAAATAACTATCCGGTCATCGCATAAAAGGAATAATTAATGTTTCACAGTTTCAATCGCAAACTAGGTGAAAGTTGACTGACGTTAAATACATCCTAACAGATCACGTCTTGCAGACTAACACAGTCTCAAATATATAAGAGCCTGTTAAAGGTTGATGCCCAGTTTACCCACATGAGCGACCAGAAAATACGGTATCGAGTGGGGCGCGTAGAGAAACTGACTTGCCTAAAAAATATAACATGAAGTGACAAATCAGGTGAGCCTGAATTTCGCTACGCTCCCCACTCGATACCGTATTTTCTGGTCGCTCATGTGGGTAAACTGGACATCAGCAATAAATTGTAATCCGACACATTACCCGCACGTGTCGGTGCGGGTAATCTGGGATTGCGTCACTTGAAAACTTCGTTGGTTTATGTCTCAACGTACGTGAGAAAAGCTGGCACGCGCGTATTGACTCGCGCCAGAAAATATCTGCGTATACCATATGAGGGGCGAGAGAGCACGCATTTTCGCTAGGCGTGGTCGTCCCACCGTTTCCACGCGAAATTAAGGCAGCCGTGATCGGCGCATGCGCAGTAGGTGCCACCGCCGCACAGTCAGCTCGCGCAGGTAACCCCCAAACACACAGAAATCGGCAGTCCAAAGCGTTGACCATATAAAAGCGTTTGATCGCGCGAGTAACGGTACACTCTTGTCCCACTCAGTCCACGCAGACGTCGACGTTCAGAGAAAGAGCGAAATTGAACAATTCCGTGCAGACAGACAGTGAAAGTTTTCTGGCGATTCCTCGCGCGCGCAGTGTGTCAACCAAACACCGGTTCCGTTCAAAGAAGCCAAACGCGTGTTCCGATAAAACTCCTCAAAGACTTGAAACCAGTTTTCAAGTCCTTCCGTTGTTGAGAGAAAAAGGAAGAAAGAACAGTTTTCGTCGCGGGCTACTTCCGGATACAGTTTTGTGGGATATTTTTGACTTCGCTTGTGCATCATGACTTCTGCCATTTCGGTAAGTTTTTAACTAAAAGTCGGGGAGTACATTCAGTTTCAAGTAAACACGCCAAATTGATAAAATTTGGATGTCACACACATCAGTGAGAATTCAATATCTTTAAGAAGGAAATTTTGTAAAAAAAAAAAAAGTTGAATTCTCAGTACTGCAAAATTAAACAAGTCATAAAATTGATAGTTGGCTGAAGTTAAAATTGTAAAGTTCAAATTGAAATAATTCAAGTTAAAATTGAATCATAAAATTGATGCCAAATAACTAATTTTCCAAAATATTTCTCAAGAGCATAGTATTAAGGGTTGAACGTTGCATTTTACATTTGCCACATTCTAAATTATTTCCAATTTAATTAGAAATTAAAGGTTGTTAATTTTTTTAACTTCAAATTTAATTAGAAATGATAAAAAATGTCATTCAGAAAGCCTATTCAGGTGATCATTTATTTACTGAAATCTTGTGTGATTTATAATCACATAAAGCATATTAGACAAATATATCCTAGCCTGCTCAATTCAAATTTAGACATTTGACGACGACTAATGAATATATTAAACGCGTTGTTACATTAGCAATTAGGGTCTGCGTGTATCGTGCAAAAATCTGGTATGGCATTCCGTGCAAAATGTCATTAAACAACATTAAAAATTTTAATCTGGGCGACACATAAATTCATCAAACGCGTTCTTGCGTTAAATATATCTAGCCGCTGATAAAGAAGCTATCTATTATTTTTTCAAACCTTCAAGTGAATCGCTAAACTTCTTTACAAAATCACTTCCATCTAGTGTTTTCCATATTTTGTTATGCAAATTACGGTAATTATTCTATGCCGCTAGACAACCCTTGTAACGCTAACTAAATTAAGATATTGTCGTATGGCATGTTCTACCGATAAGCTGACATCCCATCGTAGACAACAATGTCTCGTATTTCAAATAATTTCTGGAGCAAGCGAGACGACTTTAAAATTTAGGTGATGGGCAAAAACATGCAGTAATTAACAGCAATTTGCTTGTCGTCTACTTTGAGATCAGAATTAACTGGATCTATGATTATGATCTTCACATTATAGGCAAGTCAGTGTTAATTTGATAATCGAGGAGGGTATGAGTACCAGCTATTCATTTTTCAGATTAAGAACAATTGAAAATAACGATATTGAAAATAATTGGGTTACACTGCACTTGTTTGTTTAATTTAGCCAGAGCCAATACTTTTAGAATTCAGGACATGGACATTTTGCAGTGTAAGCCGCGAAATGCCTTCAGAATTTTTTTTTCTTTTATTGTCGTCGCCCATTCCAAGAATAAATTTCTAATTCTGTATAATTGCAAATGCATGGAATTGTTAATATTTGCTGATAGTTTTTCAATTTATCGAAAAAGGGGTCTTAAAATAAATACCCATAGTCCATCGAAAAATAATACTCTGTATTCGTGCAATAGTCTTTTTTTATATATAATGCCTAATTAAGACAGCGCTTCTATGATGCAATGGGATTCAAAAATTAAGACCAGGACTGCAAATTAAGACAGCAAATGGGCAAGCAGGTTTCTGTTTCTTGCAACGGCCAGTCGATTAGGCTTCCAACTAATAACTGGGTTACGGATCGGGGAAAAATTAGAGCAAGCGAACCTATTTAGCCAGCCGCTCAAAATACGACGTCTTAAGAGACCTGGTTCAGGTCTGCACACTTTTTTTTTGCAACAAGAAACATGCA
>JAUJYS010003661.1:0-12816 GCA_033995665.1 Melogona broelemanni | reverse complement strand
CTCTGGACTCCCTAATGGAAGCTCAGGGGTGACGCCAGTACCCCAGGCTAACGAAGAAACGAAAGCCTGCGCCGGGAGTCGAACCCGGGACCGCCCGCACCGCAGTCGGAAGCATTATCGACTGGACTAGGCGGCCGCACATGATTGGCAAGGATAAGTTTAAAGTAGTCACGGCATGATAAAATGGTCATTTAAATATATCTTGATAGTACCTGTATGTCACATTCTCGTTCACCGCTACTCGCTCGGTTCGGCGTAAGATAAACTTCTTGTTTTCGCGTTCTCCTACTCGATCATAATTTTTAAGTGTTAATTTCAAAATTTACTGTAAATTATGTTTCGAGTAATTCGGATTAATTTTAATTATTTAATTGAATCTTTTAACTTTTAGAAAAACTAATTTATTTTGAAATTCGATAGTACATTTTTTTGTGGTTTGAATGTTTGTATGCAATTTGATAATACAATGTGTTGCTGCAGTGAAATAAAAAAAATGATGAATTATTCCAATTTATTTATAGCCTGGGTTATCTTAATTTTGCGATTTGATATTCCATTTTCCATTATATTAATTTTGTATACATTTACTGCATTTCAGTGAAGGACTTGTCTCTGTCCGTGGTTAACTACCACATCAACTATCTGTACTTCAGCCAGAAAATTCGTGACTACATCAAGATGTACAACTACAGTTTGAACGCGGAGGGAGCCTACAACGCCATTCTCTACGAGTACACCAATTGGGCTGACCCCAAGAACGAATCCCTCATCAGGGATGGATATGTAAACGTAAGTGCATCGAACTGGATTTAAAGTCGTGTGTTTATATTTTGAGTCAAATGTCATCTACGCATGCGTGCGATTGTGCTCCCGGTATTGTTTTAATTTGAACCTCTGTTCCGTTTTGTTTCCCGCCAAAACAGATGTTGTCAGACGCCATCTACAAGGCACCGGTGGACGAGATGGTCAAGCTCCTGCTTGATCAAGGTGTACGAACCTACATGTACATGCTCAATTCTACGGTTGAATCGCTCAGGCGACCCTTGTGGCAATGTAAGTAGCGCATTTAGTTTTATTCATGTAATCAAAGTGGATCTTAAAAATCAATTTCATTTCGATAATCGATTTTATAACAAAAAATACCATTTTCAAAAATTATATCTCACAAATTACTGGTATAACTTGAATGAACAAAAGTCACAAGCCTCAGAAAGAAGCTTAAGTAAGGAAAGCACCTGAGTCCGTTGAGGTTGTTCTTCCTTGTTCTTGCCTAATAAGCTCCTGGTTTTCCTCTCCTTGTATTTAGCTGTGCCGCACAACTCGGAGTGGCATTACATCACTGGCGCTCCGTTCATGGACGACAAGTTCTTTCCGTTGCTGGACGCCAAGAGCCGGGCCAACAGCTGGACGGATGAAGACAGGAAGATGAGCGAAATCTTCATGCGAATGTGGAGCAATGTTGCCAGGCACAGGTACATTTATATTTATTCCTATCGGTTGTTTCCTGTCTAAAGTAGAGTTGGAGAGGAACGGAAAAGTTCCGTTCCTAGGAACTGGTTCCTTTTTTTTTGAGGAACTTGAAACGCCTAGGTTCCTTTTAATTTTTGGGGAACTGTAACGGGGACTAGTTACTTTTTTCATCGGAGGAACGGAAAAACTGGAACTGGTTCCTTTTCAAAAGAAACGAATCCAGCACTGCTCCGGCCCAAAAAAAATTTTCAGGTATTTTCAAAAGATAGAAAAAAGACACCGAGAATAATTTTGTTAAAATTAGCTGAACAGAGTTATTCGTTGAATTATCGAGTTTACTAAAACAATATATTTTTGTTGTACAGATTAATTCTTACGTACCGACAGCTCAGTGGGTATGGCAACATCCCACGGAGTGGACGGTTCCGGGTTCGATTCCTGGTACAGGCTCTCGTTTATTTGACGAGCCTGGGGTTCCGGCGTCACCCCATAGCTTCCATTAGGGAGTACAGAGCTTAGGGGTGGATCCTGCTGCCTTTTCCCTTCCCTTTCCTTCCCTTCACATATTGCTATAGCGACACGAGGGGTAGTAATCCTGTACTGATTAGCACTACAGTGATTTAATAAAAAAAAGTTAGATTTTGGTTCAAAAATATGTTGTACATTGGGAAGCGTGTTGGGCTGTACTCATCCCGGGATCGCGAGTTCAATTCCCATTTCCTAATTTGATGTTGACATTATTTTTCGTTGGTGACCCGCCACCCAATTCCAGGAATCCGACTCACTCTCACGTTCCATTCATGCGCTGGGACTACATGGAGCGCAACAACCTGCAATACCTGAACATCAACACGACCCTCTACTCGTCCACCCAGCGCAACTATCGGCAGACCGAGTCAGCCTTCTGGAACGTGTATCTGCCCACCCTGCTGGGTCCAGCCCCGCCCACTTACCCACCCTATCTGCGCCCCTGGTGGCAGTACGAGCAACCACTGCAGATCGGCTTCTGGAGCGCCATCACGGTCTCCATCCTCTTTTTCGTGCTCTTCGTCATGGTCGCCTGTCTCTATTGCCGCGTGGCCGGACAGTGAGTACTCTTCTAGTTCATTTTCTTTTTTCTACACATCTTTTCCTACTTCCTTTAATTCGTGCTGCGAGCGTTGTTTTCTTTTGTGTGTTTCCTTTCTTTTCGAAGAAGCGGTTAACGCTGAACGCGTTCCTTTTTCTTTCTTTCCTTGCTCCTTGTGTTCCTTTCTATTTATTTTAAATAATTCGCGCTGCGCGCACCCTCTCCATAACTGCCTATGTGTTCCTTCATTTTTTATAGCAGTAAGCGCAGTAAAAATATGTAAATGGTCTTTTTTATTTAATTAAGTATTTTATTTAATTAAGTCAATAAAAAAATATTTTTATATACTTAAAAATAGCTCTTTTACGCTAAGAAAAAGAATTCGCTCTGCGCGCGCTCTTTTGATGTTTTGCAGTTTTTAAGATAACATTTTTTTCAATAAAGCCCGTCTTTGCTTCCTTGGTCCGTCCCGTGCTGGTTTTTTTTTTGTTCTATTTTTTGTTTAATGATGTTTTATACAGACAAATAAATTATTTGCCATGAATGCCTGCATTTGTATCAGTCTGACAATGCTTATGTCTAACTGAAAATGAATGCAATGATTTGGCGAACTGTTCGGCTAAAACACGATCGACTTGGACCTTTTCATTAAAACTTATGTCATGATTTGCTGGCCCTCGACTCAGAAATCTGCACTACTTGGAAAATTCATATCAATAAGATTGTGGAAAGTCAGGGGAAATTGTGATCTTTTTGGGAAATCAAAATAACTGGCTTCAGTATTTTTTTCTCGTAAAAGGCGTAAAGTAGTTTGATTTGGTCAGACGTGTTTTAAGACACCAAAATATGTCAATGTGAGATGATATTAGCATATAATGTAAAACATTGTCATATGGTTGCTAAAATGATATAACAATTGTTCAAAACAACGATATAAAAAATGTAAGCTAGTAATGAAAGTTAACAGCATCAATTTCGACATAAAAATTGATGATGTAATGTAATAATATTGATATAAAAATCGGATCTTAGCATCAATTTTGTTTTTATAAATTGTCGAAGTCAGGCAGTTAAGGAGAAAGTTCCTATGTCTTTCACACTTTTAAGGTATTTCCTATTGTTTAGAGAATTTCCTATTTCCTGCGGATGGTGTTTGCTCTATTTTAGCTGAATTTTTGAATTACCTTGTGTCAATTTTGCAGCAAATCCCAGGACATCGACTTTGACGGCTCTCTTCCGCCCGAGGAGTACTCGCTCTCGCATCCCATCATGAGTGAGACCAAGAAGGAAGCGGAAGTGAACGCGAACAAACCCGTGGAAACGCAGCAACACACTCCGGTGTGACGTCACATGCGTCTGACGGCAGACTCTCGTTCGCAGAACGGGCTTTTATCCAAATGAGGAATTTGTCACCGGTGATCTTTTTTTATTTTTATTATTTTCCTTGTGCAGCTACTGAACGTCCGGCACGTATCGAAGCAATTGCCACCACATTATGTTTGATGCGCGATGCTCTCTCCAAAGCTAAGAAATTTTTTAAGGGCTTTAGGTTGGAGGCATAAATGGCGTCCATTTTGTTTTTACATGTATGACGACTTGGAGAGTTTTTCAAGCAACTGTAGTGCCTCAACAAATAATGCAATTTTAAATCCATTTCGAAATATCGCCTTAGCCAAGACGGGCCTAATTGAGTCGTCCACCGTATTTACGTGCCTATAAAATTTCTGAATGATTTTTTACAATGCCATATTTAAAGGCCATCAATTACGATATGTGAACTATATTTTAATGGATTTGTAGACGAAAGACTATCTGTTTTGATAAGTAATTTGACTGGGGTTTTTTTTGGCCGGGTTTAGATCGTTTAAAATATTGTCATTTTTTCCCGTTTCTTTATGCAATACATCTGTATCTTTTGACTGGTGTTAACCAAGCAAGTTTTAAATAGACGTTACTGTGAATTGATAAATGGATTTTGGGGAGATAACTTTGGCGTCACCTTGTATATAATTGGCGCATAATAATTTAAAATAATTTTTGGCTTAAATGTGCTTCTGGGTTTTTGGCCCAAATGTACTAGCACGTTTGTCTGCAAAAGCACTAGTAAATACAGTTTTAGGATGGTAAAGAATTGATTTTTTAGTACTACTGTATGTTATATTAATTTCTTAGTTTTTTTTTGAAAATTAATGTCCCGCATTTTATTAACATTTTATGTAAGCCTTAGATTTAGATTTTCTTAATTATAACGAAGTAAATTCAGTGATTAATTCATACTGAGGCAACTAGTTCATTTTAGAGTAATTTTTATTATTATTTTTCACGAAAAGGGTTAATCTGTATTTAATCGGAAAACTAATTATATTATAATGATTAAGAAAAGCTCTCATGAAGGGGTGTCTACCAAAAAGTCGACATTAGTTTCAAAAGTGGCAATTTCTGTCGTTACAACGGTGGCAATTCCTGTCGTTACAACGGTGGCAATTTCTGTGTCACGGTTCACGAAAGGTGAACAAACTTTTCAACGAACATAATCATCATAGTGCAGTATAACATATTCTTTTTTGTTTTTATACAATTTTTATACCACATTTATTGCATTATACAACATATTTGCCTTTTACAAAATAAAAATGGCGTGAAATATTTTGTTATTTGTGTAATTACAATTTTTAGCGTTTGTTAAAATCGTGTTAAAATAGTACCGTTTTCATGTTAAACGAGGTTCTTTCTATTTTTGCTGCCTGAGTCTGAGCAATATTCAGAGACGTATTATTTAAAACTGAAGATATTTTCTCAACCAGAGACGTATGTTGCACAATTTTGCAACATGCCGGTCTGTAAACACCCTTTGAGAGTAGATTAACCTTGGAACAACTAGATGGCGCTGTGTTCTGCGAAGCGACAGCTGATCGAGTTACTATCGATATATTCCTGTACCAGAACAATCGATTTCGAGGAAGCAAAATGGCGGCGTCCATGCGGAATTTGGGCAAGCGATTTTTATTATGGTGCGCCAACGAACACAACGACTTTCGAATTCCTGTAAGTGTTTCTCATTTGATTGTTAAACAGTCCAAACGTATCCTGTACAAATGTGTGTTACATAGTGCCTAGCTTCAGACAGGGGCGGGCAAGTGAAATTTGGATATTGTTGAGTTAGGCGAATGGCGGCGCCACTGTTGTTGCCTGGGCGATCACATTTTTTAAAACTTATTCATGTTTTTTTTTCTTCCTAAGGAATTGAAGTCAATCGCCACTCTATTTAAAATAGATTTACAATGGATCGAGCAGAGCGATACAAAGGTATAAAATGTGTGTTTTGTTGATCTTGTATGCCATTTGTTGCCATTGTCACCGATATATACCCATATATAATAACGACTTATCCGTAACCCACTTGAACATGTCCTATTCGCAGCCCTACATTCTTGTCGACGCCGCCTCAGAAGATGACATCAAGAAGATCATGTCCAGAACCCTTTTGGTTAGGTGAGTACGTGTGTCTCTTCCGCTTTGCTCGTAAACGTCACCAACGGATAACTACTTTGTCAGTCCCGCTGCGCCGAGAAATTTGCCATTTCCATTGCCATGATTATGAGGCAACCCTCGAAAGATCGGACTATGTAATGGTCTTCTGACCACTAGTTTTTATAACTGTAACAGATGAATATAATTGCCTTTCTAGCGGACATTTAAAATAAATGAAAGTTTATATGTTATTTACTTTGTCATGTCTGAAGAGCTGATAATGCTTTATTCCATCTGTCATCGCCTCACCACCCTCGAACCTGAAGACTTTGTGTCAAAGGCAAACAGACAGGGTAGGGGCCACCCGCACAAGATTGAGACCAAGTTCGACAGATGTGATTACGCTAAATTTTCCTCCTTCAACCGCACCATCCCAGAATGTGTGCAAGGTAGTTTAAAAGGGCCGCAATGATGTCCAAATAGACAGACAACGCTCAAGTCATCTTAATAGAAAGTTCTTAAAAACAGTATTATCTTAGCAGAGTCTAAGGTAAAACTGGAATTATCTTGACAAATATTTATTTAAAAAAAAACGGTATTTCCTATTTTCATCAAAATTTATCAAAAATAACTAAAGGGCAGTCAATGTAATGTTTGGCTGTATGTATGACAAAAACGTATGATGAGTACATTGGTGCAGTTTTGAAATACATCGTACAGAACAACCTGCAGTAAAATAAATATTTAAACAGCAATCGATGTAATAAAAAAACCGTAACCATTTTTTTTAAATAATAAAGAGAAAATGAGTTGTAAGCTCCATCTCTGGTGGCGTCATGGTAATGAAACGTCTGGTTATTCTGTCAGGATATCCCCTGTCTACAATTATTTTCCTTAAAAATAGAATAATTTTTGTTGCCAATCTGTAAACTTTTGCAGCCATCGGATTTGCCACAAGTATTTCGCGTCCACAACAACGTACAAATAGTGATGTGATTTGTATACATTCAATTTTATTTTTACTTGAAATAAAATTTATGTGCATTTTTATTACGTGTATTGGTGTACCTCGCGTTATATTCGCTGATATTCCTTTGTTCCTTTGTACGAACGTACAACAAAAGTTAAAGCAGGCAACAAAAATTGTATAAAAAAATATAAATATTGCAATTCGATCTAGAAATTTCATTTTTATTTCGAAAATACTTTAAAAAAATTATATTGTTTGCACATACGGTACTTTAAAGCAAACTGTGTTTTGCGGCCACTCATGGAAAATAAAATATATAATAAAACGCCATTAACTTGTATGACATTGGACATTGGACTTGTACGACATTGGATATTTGTATGTCATTAAAATTGGTTGATTCTAAGGGGATCCGCCATTGAAATTGCTTCCGAAAAAGGCTGCGCGAGTCAAAAAAATTGGGAAACACTGCTCTAAAGTCCTCAGTATTATAGTAGGCGCAGTATATGATGCCTCAAAAAACAATACCGAGAATCAATAACCCGATAAGTACGTACCAGTGGCTCAGAGGGTATGGCAACAGATTGCTGAGGGGGTGGTCCCGGGTTCGATTCCTGGCGTAGGCTTTCATTTATTCGATCCTGGGGTGCTGGTGAAAATACGCCCTTCACATATTGCCTAAGCAGCACGAAGGGTAGAGAATCTTCTGCAGTGATATTCACTAAGGAACTGAAACAAAAAAAAAAACCCGACACACAACAAGGATTTTAAACGGATACCTCGTCAAGTGATGCTTTTGTGTGTTTCTGCCTAACGTGATTCGTCATCCCACTGGAATTCTTGAAAGTCTTGTCACAGAAGCTACACTTGTACGGTCTTGGAACCTTGTGGCTGTCCATATGATCCTTGAATAGCGAATGAGAATCAAAGGCCTCGCCACACAATTCGCACTTAAAAGCCATCTCGCCGTGATGACTGACTAAATGTAGTTTGAGAGTGTGACTATGCCGAAAGGTCATCTGGCAAAGATGGCAGGGGTGGGGACGATCTTTCGAGTGGACTATCAGATGACGTTTGAGATGCGGTTCACGGCTGAACCCATTGCCGCACAGATGGCATTGGAACGGACGTTGTTTTAAGTGGATCAGCTGATGACGCCTGAGATGTTCGGCCCGGCTGCACACGATCCCACACTCGTCGCACTGAAATGTCTTGTCCAAACCAGCGTCGGGCTTGTGTGTAGTCTTGGCAGCACCGTGAACCTTTCGATTGTGACGATGAAGACTGCTGCTGCAGGCAAAAGATTTCGAGCAAATCTGGCATTGGAATTGGCTACTGTCCTCTGGTCGGTTCGATTCCTGCTCGGTATCGGCGAGGATCGGTGTGCTTGGATCGGTGGACGCGGACCGGGAGTCTTTGTCGAAACCGGCCGTCAGGTGGGTTCCGATTATTCCGTCATTAGAGTCGCGGCAGTCGGCCATACTCTCATCCGGCCGGTTCCAGCTGACATTTTCAGGTTCAGGTAATAGGTACATAGATCCGTTTTCCGTTTCGTTCATCTTCTCGTTTTCCGTTTCGACCACGCGTTGTTGCGGAGGAATGGAAATGTTATCTGCTTTGGACGTGGGAAGGACTGGGGTCAAGGAGTTTTTGGGTTTGGTCGGAACCTTTCTGGCCTTTGGACATGGACTGGACTTTTTGCAGTTTGTCGGAGACTTTCTGGACTTTGGACAGGCCATTTTGCGCTTGCGTAGGACTCTTTTTGAGACCTCAAAATCTTCGTCAGAGTCATCCACCTCTGAATCATCATCCGGTGCGCTCATCTCAGAATCCACTTCCGATTCGCCCACCTCAAGATTCACTTCCGGTTCACCCACCTCAAGAGTCACTTCCGGTTCACCCACCTCAACATTAGACTCCAGTGCGTCCACCAGCCTACTGAATTCGGAAAGCTTGGCCAGTTCCAGCAACATCTCCAGCTGGGTCTTGGGGATTGTCACCGTGCCCCTGTACAGGAACTGGAGGAGGCAGTCGATCTCGCTCCTGTTGTAAAGTTGCTGGGACGGTCGTCGTCGAGCAACAGTGTCCTGTAGTTTGTCGGGCGACAGAAACAGGTCAAGGATGAGGCTATGGGCGTTTATCTGTCGTCCGCCATAGTTGAAAGCCAAATCAACGCCATAGTTGCACTGCAGAAACTCCCACAGGCCGTTGGTCAAGAATTGGTGGTGGTCTGCACAGGTGATAGTGACCAGTTCGGGACGGCCGCCCATTGACTTTACTCGTTTCGGGTAGTTACTCATTGTCAAATTTAGCTCTTTTACGTAATTTTATTTAACTTGTCAGAAGTTTTCACGAACGCACAGTCCTAGTGTAGCAATTACTTCATGGACCAAATAACTGTGGAGTTGTCGAACTGATTATTATGACCGGTCAGTACTCACGGTATGCCGATGTGACCTGAAAACATGAAGAGAAACAATGATTCGTCAGACGTCAGTTTAGATGGAATAATTGCCGCGCCGTAGCATAATGGCAATACGTGTGAAGGGGAGGGTTGCCCCCCTCCAGGGATCCAATACATTATTCGTTATTAACTTTGAATGGCAATACCAGACATACTTAAAACGTATCTTAAATTGTCCACAAGATTGAATTCATTCGTCGAAATTACAAATATGAGAAGTAAACGACAATTAAATGCTTGAAAAGAAGAAAATTTCGATCACAAAAATGAAACTATGGACGCCGCCATACTGTGATGAGCGATTGTATGGTATGATGTATCGATAGTTTTCTAGTTACTAATTCAAAGTATACAAAAGGTTTGCTCGTAAAAGCTTTTCGGTGTACCAGGCGGCACTTTTGAAGTCAAATGTGACGTCATCAGAAGACCTCGCCTCGATTGCCAATACCTACGTATACTAGCAGTAGATAATGCCTCTGCATTGCCGATCGCCGTCGCTAATCGCAAGTAAAACGGAAAATATTTGTAAAGTATAGTAACATTTTTGAAATGTATGCTAATTTATATTAATATTCTTATGAGGCACCCTCATGGATTCAGCAACTATCACATGGTGGGTTGATGTCACCTTATAATGCGACTCGCAAACGTGAAACGATAAACGCAGTTTTGTTCAACAAAAAAAAGATGTTTACATTAATATATTAATGACATTTTCATTTATTAAGTTTTTTATACAAATTTTTGGTGTACTATCCGTATAAACAATACATACAATATCTATGTTACAACCAGCTAAATAAAATATAATAATAAAATTCACCCGTATTCAATAAGATTGAGGTAATTTGTAAAAATAAATAAAGACTAAAATGCGTGACTGTTTATGCGTTCCAATAGACGAATTGTGATGGTCCCGGGATTTTGGAGCAAATGTGCCTCTTTTTTTAAATCTTTTTTTATCAAAATTGCCTAGCGTCAGGAGGGTAGAGAAAAAAAATATGGTAACAATTTTACTTTTTTTTTAGATGAATGTCATGAAATTTAACAGGCCCCAAGTTTGCTGTTCGTAGATAGCAACACATACTTAAAAGTATTTAAATAAAAAAAACAGTAAGAAAGTATTTCATGTTTTCATGAAAATTTATGAAAAATACAGGTAATTCTTGGTTGTACATATGACAAAAGCATATGATGCAATATCTAACGAGTACATTGGTACAGTTTTGAAATACACCGTACAGAATCTCTTGCAGTACAATAAAAATAAGAAAACAGCAATCGACGTAATAAAAAACGTACCAGTTCTTTAAATATGAAATAATTTCTCTGCTTGCGTCAAGATAATAAAACTGGCCAGGAAGTTTTATTGTTATTCCTAGTTTGTAGTCAGCTGTCTATAATTATTTTCCTTAAATCTAGTTTAATTTCTGTTGACAAACGGTATAGTTTTGTACTCCTCGGATTTGCTACAAACATTTCGCGTCCAATACAATGAGCTAACAGGGATGTGATTTCGACAGATTCAATTTTTTATTTCAACATGAAATATAACTGATATGTTTACACAAGTTGTTGTTTTCAATCGCATTGTAGTCGCTGATATTCTTTCGTTCAAGAAACAACAAAAGTTAAAGACAGCAACAAAAATTGCATTGTGTGCCCTTACAGTATTCCCAAGTCTTGTCTAGCACTATTCTAGGCGCATCAAAAGACCACACCGAGAATCGCTAACCCGGGGCAACTCGACAAAGATGTTAATAGAATGCCTCGTCAAGTGATGTTGGTGTGAGCCTGCCTAGCATGATTCGCCAGCCCACTGGATTTCTTGAAAGATTTGTCACACACGCTACACTTGTACGGTCTTGCAACCTGATGGCTGTCCAAATGATCCTTGAGTAGCGAGTGGCGTTCAAAGGCCATGTAACACAATTCGCACTTAAAAGGTACCTCGCCGTGAGTGAGCATGTGTCGTTTGACACTGTGACTATCCCGAAAGGTCATCTGGCAAAGGTGGCAGGGGTAGGGACGCTCGTTCGAGTGGACCATCTGATGACGCCTGAGATGCGGTTCACGGTTGAACCCCATGCCGCACAGCTGGCATTGGAATGGACGTTCTTTTGAGTGAGTCAGCTGATGGCGCTTGAGATGATCTGCCCGGCTGCACACGATACCACACTGGTCACACCGAAATGTCCCCCGGCCAGTGTCGGGTTTGGAAATGGTCTTGGCCTGATGAGGTGATGATTGAGCATGTGCACCGGGAAGCGTTTGATTGTGACGCTGAAGACTGCTGCTGCTGGAAAAAGATTTCCAGCACATCTGGCTTTGGTTTTGCCTGTTGTCCTCGGGTTGGTCCAGCTGCTGGTCACTTGTTTCCTGCTCGATATCGGCGATGATCGGTGTGCTTGATTCGGTGGAGGCTGAACCGGGGTCAAACCATGACCTGTTGCCATCTTGGGAATTGTGCTGGTCAGCGGTGGACCGGAAGTCTTTGTCGAAACCTTCCGTCAGGCAGGATCCGATTATTCCGTCGTCAGGGTCACAACGGTCGGCCATGCTCTCATCCGGCTGGTCCCAGACAACATTTTCTGGTTCAGGAGATAGATCCACCAAAGTAATTGCTTCGTACATGTATTCGTCTTCTGTTTTGACGATTATCTTGCCCTGTTCATCTTCCGTTTCGATCACGCTCTGTCGGTTCTCCGTTACGAGTGTGACCGGTACTTGCTGCGGAGGAATAGAAATGTTCTCTACTTTGGGCGTGGGCACAACTGGTGTCGGGCTCTCAAAATTTGCTTTTAATTCGCGCACTTCGGGAGTGGACTCCAGAGCATCCACCAGCACAAGAAAGTCGGAATGCTTGGCCAGTTGCAGCAAAATCCCCAGCTGGGTCTTGGGGACGGTCACCGAGCCCCTGTACAGGAACTGGAGGAGGCAATCCATCTCGCTCCTGTTACCAGGTTCCTGGGAGGGTTGTCGTCCAGCAACCGTGTCCTGCAGTTTGTCGGACGAAAGGAACAGGTCGAGGATGAGGCGATGAGCGTTCAACTCTCGTCCACCACATTTGAGAGTGAAATCCACTCCGTAGTTGCACTGTAGAAACTCCCACAGGCCATTCGTCAAAGTTTGGTGGTGGTCTGGACAGGTGACAGTGACCAGTTCGGAACGAGCGATTATCGCTCCGTCCATTGTATTTAATCGTTTCGAGTTATTCATTGTCAAATTTAGTTTTTGACGAAATTTTATGTAACTTGGCAAAAGTGTTCACGAACACACTGGCTTAGTGTAGCACTTTACAAAATTTACAAGTTAAACCCGCAAGCAGCCCCTTGGGGGGCCTATGGCGAGGGAAATGTTGTGTTGGTTAGT
>JAUJYS010003660.1:0-12816 GCA_033995665.1 Melogona broelemanni | reverse complement strand
ATTCAGTTTAGGTCACGTGCTGGCTTCACACAAACAGACAGACGGAAGGACACCATTTTCAGTCTTATAGTATTAGAAGATTTCATTGGTAAGCGCGGTAAATATATTAGCACATGATAATAGGCCAATACAGAGTTGTGGTACCTTTATGCATTATCTTAGCTCGGTGCGTGTTAGAGAACAATAAAATCTTAACTTGCGGTTCATGGGTAGATCGCACAAGAGACAATTGCGTGGGCGTTCACTTTTGAAACTGAGAAATACGGAGTACAACAAACAAAAAACCACTTGATTATTTCTTGATGAGGTGTGCGCAGCGTTTGCCTGTTGGAAGCTGGTTATTCCAGCCAATTACAGGCATAACTCGTATCGGTACATGAATCTCGCGGGCGCGCGTTTCCTCGACTTTTAATTCAAAAAAATCAGTTCGATGCCGTTTTGCAGCATATGCATCTGTTGTAGCGAGCGTTGCGTCCTTTTGTGAATTGTGTATTTTTCGCAACGCCTCGTTCTTTTCTATTTTTTTTTTTCGTTCTCATCAATGGCTATTTTGGCACGCACATGGCAGCGGGAGGGCATCAGTCGTCCTTTGATTGTATACGCACGTCAAAAGCGAAACAAAAGTTATCTTCCAGTTTTGGAAACACTTTTTTTTTCTTCCCCCATTTTCTTTTATTTATTTATTCTAAATGAGGCGCACGCCCGATTCCCATTGTGTTGGCGCGCGTTCGCCATTTTTAGACTTTTTTCACACGATCTACGAGCAAACCAAAATAGTGTACCCTGATATCCGTGCCAAGCTTCGCCGAAAACGAGAAACGCGAGCACCTTCCACCGCTCTCGGTGCATCACCCGCATGTCACAACCTTCGCAGATGGCACTCACCAAGAATTACCACCAAATTTGCAAACACGCGTCAACAAATTAAGTGTTTCCAAAGAATTAATTAATTTTCATTCGAATAGAGATTCGAACAGCGAGACAAATTTCCTTCACCACAACTCATTTCACATGACGCAGGTTTTGAAAGTTAATCCTCTCAATCCGCACTGTTTTTTGTCGTTTTACCAAGTTTAATTAGCAATTTATTTTTAAAAAGAGGCGTTATTCTGAATCTGATTCTCGTAAATTATTGTTTGATGCGATCCATATGGCCTTATCTATAAATTTACCGAATTGGTCAGGCTAACCACGCAAACCTCTTCATCCAATGCCACATGTGTTTTTTTGTATTTGGAGAATGAATGCTTCAGAGTTAAAAGCTCCGTAATTTTTTTTTCTCATATCCTCGCGAGTTAGTGCAGAAAAGAGAGTACAGCCAATAACCGCTTCGGTTGAAATTGCACGCGCGCAAGAATAACAAATAGGTCGAAATGACTCAATTAATGTCGAAGAGGAAGAGAGATGGAAAGAGAGAGAGCAAAAAAGAAAAACTTATTTATAAATAACAATGTTGACAATGAACGCGAATAGGCAAAAAGCCATTGGGGGGCGCCGTCAATCTGGTTTAAAGCCACGCCGCAACGCCGAAGAGGAACGGCCGCGCCCCTCATTCAAGCGCAGGTTCTGAAGAAAAACAAAAATAAAATCCCAGCCATTCCCAATGAGGAAACGTACGCCACATTTATACGTAGCCCCACCAATTACTTTATTTGATTTGACGTCAGCGTCTCACGCGATCTATTCAAACATTGAGGCCACAGAAGTCCGATATAAATTGTAATTGACAGGAATTACCACAAACACATTTTCTCTAAAAAGTAATTCCCGCCGAAAAAAAAACGCTGAAAGGGGTTCCTACGGTAATTGAGCTTGCAACATGTATAACTAAATATGCAAAAACAAAAAAAACAAAAAAAAATTCACATCAGAATTGCAACCAACTACTGTGAGAACACATGCGTGCGTATGTAGAACTCGGAACAATTACATGTATGCGAACGTTTTATTCTACATATAAATTATTATTTACATACATTCGTTACGCATGACATGGACCTAGATTTTTCATGGGTACACATTTTGTGGTGAGTAAATATCCATGTTAAAATTCTGCAGCGACTACACTTATAATTAGTCAAGACACGGTGTAGGTGCATTGGTTTTGTGGATCGAGCTGCAAATTGTTATTACCAAAATTGGAAAAGAATGTGAACCAGAATTTGTAATACTCGTGATACAATCCATTAACTCCCCCATTTATTGAATAATAATACGCCGAAACTATAATAGGCCAATAAATTTGAAAACTTATTTTTTTCTCTTGCCTGAAGCATAACTGTCATGTGGCGGGATATGAAATCCTCAATTAGCTTACAACTTTCGACTCCAGCATAATAAATCACTCGCACGTTACGAATTACGATTGTCGATGACACGTTATTGCGAACGCGCGATAAACTCGTACACCCTTCGCAGCCGGACGACAGCAATATTTGCATAATAAAAAGACTTAGACGGCGAGGGTCAAACTCTCAAGCGTGTAGGGAAACTGAAATCAGCTGATAGCTTCGAACATCGCGTAGAATACGTTAAATCCAATTGCCTCGCGTGACATCCTGACCTTGCCAAAGAACGAGATCCTCCTGAGACCAGAAGATCGTATATTAAGGCTCTATCACGACGAGTCCTCAATGAATGACAACAGCATCAATGGATCTGTTCGCTCCTTGCAATAATAAATATATTTTTATAATTGATAATTCGTGGACTGTCATTTATAAAGCCTGTACGTAAGCGCCCCTAGCGGTGAGCTTAAAAACTCCTATCTGAACAGATCTATGGGCTGTAGGACTTTGGCCGTTTTGTCGAATCCTCACGCTTATCTAACTCACAATCACGACAACACTCCATCTACTTTAGCAGTACAATAGCGTGTCGCTCACTATGGTAAATTATTTTGCAAGAAGCTATTTCTAGATGACGCTTTAATTTCATGGAAATCTTGCCGAGGTCAAGCCATTACATATCTGGATAGGAAAATAAATGCGCATCCCGAAACGAATGTGACTGCGCAACAGTTCAGCGTTAGTTTGAACCTTGAGTTCGAGCAGAAATTGAAATTACCGGATCACGATTTCATCTTTAATCTTGCCTACTGCATTTTCTAATAAAAGTTTCGCAAGAAATGAGAGATGAAGTGAACTTTTTTGTTGTAGTCATCTGATTGCGTTTCATCAGCACATTACAGCACGTTGTCCAACGCCTCACAGTGTGACCACCGAACATCAGTTTTAACTTACTGTTTTGTTCCCGTAGACACTTATGGGGAGCTCGCAATTTGAAAATATGCCTCAGAGGTCTCAGGAGGACAAGTGGGCAAAAGTGTTAAATGCTCCTAAACGAACCCAGAGAAATTTCATACTAGCCCACAAACATCCCAGGAAAAAAAAAATGGTCAGCGAATGGAAGCCCAGTCACGCGCGAAATTTAACAACTGTTACGACAGAGCGCTGCCTGCGCATGGCCACGTTTTAGTCCATTCTTTATTTATTTGTTATGGTTAGGCCGACGCCGAGAAATAAATGCCACGTGCCCGTGGACCGAACCGAAACACATTAGCGCGGGCAGCCGAATTGGCGGGTGGATCACGACGATCATTTGTAGGGAGTTGTACGCAAGATGCAATAACTTCCCATCTTTCCTCTCGTCTCCTCCCCTCCCCTCCCCATCACCAGCGCTGCTTTAAGACGATAACAACGGCCGTCATTATTTACGCTAAAATATATTTTTTTACGTATTTCCTGTCGTAATATTATAACACACGACCGCCCGAGGCCAGGGATGAGCGAAAGAGAAGCGTGCATGTTCTTGGCTGCACGCATTGGCCTAGTTGGGAGGGGATATCTCTGAGGATGCTGCCAAGGGCACCCTGTATAGTGGATTGTATGTGTTCAGTTGCAATTAGAAAGGATAGCTAAATTTGCCAACGGCCAAGATAAGTATATACTAATCTTGGCCAATGGCGTTGTTTTTATACATAGACATGAACCGACCTTTCTTCATAAAAACTCACGCATAAGTACGAGTTTTCGCATCAAGAAATTCCAAATTTACTATCAGCTCTATAACTCCAATATATCATACTGTATGTATGTAAATTCTTATTGACATACAGTATGTCAATAAGAATTTAAGTTTATGTCCACTGTTGCAAGAACTCGAGGAATTTGAACGTACATTAAATCTGGTTATTTATTATTGTGATTTTTCGACGTTATCATTATTATCGTGTTTTGAATTCTACGCTGAGATATATTTGGATATTTTTGTTGACAAAATAATATTTGAAAACAATACTCATACCGTACATGTACTGTTTTACATTTGGTCGTGGTATTTTCAAATCGATTTTCGACAGCATCATTGCGTGCGTCTAGCGGAATTCCTACAGCAAGTAAAAAAGTTTGTTTAATCCATCTTTGGTAGTTTTATTGCCAAAGCAGGTTCAAAATAAGTAATTACTAATTAGTGGTCTTAAGAGTGTACTCCTATATGACAACTTTTACGTAAGAAAACTTTGTTATTGTTTCATTAGCATTAGATAAGAAATATACTCTTATAAGTAAGACGTTAGATCACAATCACGGTCAATCAATGAACGGTGTTTTTGCAGTAGTCGTTATAGAATGCGGTGCTGCTGCGGGCATCGATGTTATTGTACGTGATGGCCCAGTTGTTTCCTCTGACAAACCGATGGGTTGACCATGAGACTGTGAGCGTGTCGATGTCATACGTTCACATATTGTGGGGGAGAGAGGAAGAAATCAGAGTCGTCTCACAGACAACAACAATGTAAAATAATTTTATACGAGTACTTGTGACAGCCGCCTGCGCCCAACTTATAAAAATAACAGGTTCAGTGCACCCTTTTTCTGGCGTGTTTACGTCGCCATGCAATTACTGGTGCTATATTTATCGCGTTCCTGAGATATTTTTTTTAATAACTAATCAAACAATTAACGCTGCAGACAATCTGGGCGCCTAGCGTAATAACAAGATGACGTTGCTGTTACCTTTTGCTGGGTGGGAAAATTTGGACTGCGCCTTCCGGATAGATGGTATGTCATTTATTTGAGCAATTTTCACGAATTTTCTTTATTAGAAACATACAATTGATGTTTCAGTACCAAATCGCTTTGAATCGCCACCAGAGCCATTAGTTTGCATATTACATTATATCACAAGTTGAAATTTGATTCGCCAATGCGCGTTTCTATTTTTTTTCAACGTGAATCGAAAATTAAATAATTGAAAATCAACAAAACGAATAAAATAAATTATAAATCCGTGAAATAAAGTCAGATATTGAGACACTTTCAGTTCGTCGGTTACAGAAGACAACGAGAAACGGGGGCTTTTGGCGTTGATGCCTTTTCCGACTGCGAAAATTGAACGTTTAATTTTCTTAATCGCTACAGGGATAGACTTAAAGCGTTAGATGCTAATGAATGCATGCGATAGCGATCAAATATCGAGATCGCGATTCCGATTGCGAAGCTCAATACGAAGCGGTACAAGCATTACGAGATCAATAAAATGTCAAAAACAAGATTGACCATGATTGGATTGGACATGCCAAGTATTCTTATCCATGTTAGAGCAACTCGCACCAGAGGGCGCCATGTGACTGTATCACGTTGGCTCATGATTATTTACCGACAACTTTAGAGTAAATTATGCGCATGCCTAATTTAGAGGCCAGAGTGGCATTTTGTATGGTGCGACGGCCATTAGGCCGAGTGTGTTGGTGGCCATCTCTCAGATATATCATCCGAAGACCCGATTCGAAAGGAGAAGGATTTCCGGGAGTCAACATCCGGATATGAAATTTATTTGTCTATTTTCACAGTATCGATTAGTAAAATATATTGTATCCGATCAGTGTACCGTTAAAAATATGTTATGGAATCTGAAAAAATTTGGTCAATGTTGATTGAAGTAACTGCAGAAAAATGACATTTACAGTAAACGAAAATAAATCAAATACGCCAATTATGATCACGTAATGTTTCTTAGTTACATTGGTCCGCTCGTATTTTGATGTAAAATATTTATTGGAGAAAATAACGTTACGCTCGCAAACCCTGACGGAGATCATTGAAAACGACAAAATGACAGGATAGAAATCAGATGTGTAACTGAAATTCAAGCGCTTGGTTCAAGATTTGAAATTTGTATAATTGAGGCAAAAACAAAAGACAAATCTATCAAACATGCAATCATCATAAAAGGTAAAACGCTATTGTAACAAAACGCTAAGGGTTAACGTTTATCCAAGTTTCAATGATGATTTGCATCATGAGGGCAGTGGATCTCAAGCGGTTGTGACGGCTAACAAAAAGAAGTCATCGTCGATCTCATGTGCGCGTTCACTCATCGTGGTGAACTTGACTTGAAAGCATCCCTAGATTCTTCTTTTTCTCAGCGCTCGTCCTTCACACAGAATGAATGAGCGCGTAACAATGACAGAGAGGATGCTCTAATAAAAGTCGTGAACGGACTAAGTAGAGTCTCGCTCGCAGGAACCCGTCTTAGAGCAATATCTCTGTTTCAAAATACATGTATAAAGATTATGTCATATGAAATGACATTAGATGAAAGCCTGTGACATTTAAAAAGTATATATCATCGTAAAATCATCTACACTAACAGTGACAAGTGAAGATTTATGATGGAATTGTTTTGAGCAATTTTTTATTGTCGCATTTATTTGATTCGGTATTTTTGTACAGCTATGTTTAATTTAGTTTAATGACAAAAAACATAATAAATTATACATTTTCTGTCATCACCCCGAATGGGGGAATACAGCCACCCCTTAGCCGTATCGAAACAATTGGCTATGAGGGGTGGCAGCGATGTTATACATGCACAATTGCATGCACATTTACATGCACAATTACATGCATAATTACGTGCACAAATACATGCACAAACAGGCAGCTCTCACAAATTGCTAAATTCTAGGTATTTCTACTGAAAATAAATAATTTCAACTCTAGGAGCCTATTTGCGTTTTCTCATTGGCGCAAATCTATGTCATTTGTTTTTTTTTTTTTTGTAAATGTAAAATGCGATAATTTACCACACTTCTATGTTGATACTTCCATACTGAAGACAAGTAAAGTGTCAAAAATAATTAATACATTTCAATGGTGAATTTTTTTTTTTTTTTTTTGCAGATTAGTCTGGTTCGCACATTAAACTAGAACTTGTAATAACAACCACAACATGAACGTTTTTTATGGCGGCGCTTTTTTTATTGTCACTCGGTCATCTTGGGAGCGAAGAGAGCGTGCGAACCAGTGTGGCCAGATCCGTCCGTCACGAGTCACGGCTTGCCGTGCGACACTCTGGCCGAGAACAACAATAAGAAATGACAGCGCCATATCATGGCACTTGCTGTGTGGGTTCTGTCACATCAGAAACGACACGAGATGCATTAGTGTCAACCCCATAAATTAGGAGTCGGTTGACAAAGACCTTCGAGTCCATTGTTTCCGCTCATATCACACGGGCAGTCCAAGATCATGCTTTATCTTTCAAAATGTTAAATGCGCACGTATTGTGCTTATTTATACAAGTACGTAGGTACATACAAATGTGACTGGATATTATGCACTGTATATGTGTGTGTGCGTGCGCACCAATTGTGCTTTGTATATAATTTACTGGCAACAAAAGTGTTTTTCAGATCAATGACAACAATGATGATGGTGCAGCGCGCATGAGGAGCTCACGCATCTTTTTGTCAGTTGTTCAGTTTTCCAGCGTAGTGTAAAATAAATATGATGGCAGAGCAATTTTGATTCGCACTAAAAACCTCACGTCTGACAACGTTTTAAGGTCTAGCCTGAAAAGCCTTCTTTGCATAGCTAAATGTAGCTGTAGTCATAGTTGTACAAATGTTCTGAATATAGACGCAATGCAATCTGTGGTGGCTGATGCATCCTGTGATACACAATTTTGCACATGTTTCACTCAAATATTCAATTTTCAAACCACTTTCAAACTCAGTATTAAATCAGATTATCAAAATATAACCCCCTGTTTTACTGAGAAAACTTTCAGAAGTACAGTAATCAAAATAATTTTAAACTTTTATTTACAACAAACTTTAAATTTATACATGTACATACAACAATAACGTCACCAAAAGTAGTAAAGAGGGAGACATTTAACAGTACAAATTACGAAGTGAAGGTACACGATTCTCAAGAGGATAATGTAGCAAATATTTCATCGCCTGATTGATCGGATAGGACATGCTCGTATTTCGATGGAAAGCCGTGGCCAGTCAAGCAGATCACAAATAAATTACCAAACAAATTGTCTTTCTATGCTTCTTGCGAAATATCAATCTTGTTACCGAATTTTACATGTTCGACATGCTACTTTCACTCGTTCACTTCTCATCCTAAACATCGATAGAACGGCCAATTAACGATCAAAATCGTGCTGCAACCGTATTGAACTGTGGCATTGCCTATTTGTACGAGTCACGAAATGGTGCTTTTATACGCAAGTTACAGCGCGGGAAGCCATATCATGCACATTAGATTCAGCAATGGTTCAGCGATACGTTCGAGTAGCAATTCTTAACATACGGTTCATTGGCCAGTTTCACGATTCATCGACAACAGACTACTACTCACACAAACTCGGTATTGAACGTGAGAATATGACGGTTTTTTTTTCAAACCTGTAGTAAAAAGCACGGTCAATGTATTTATCGTCATTTGTGCCATGCATTGCCTCATACAATGGCACAATATTTTTTGCAAACAATATGCAGGCTATGAATAAATACCGAATTAAATTTTGCGAGTAATAACAGACTGCGCATACCAAACACCTATAATCATCGGTACGGGAGGTGTTCGCGCGAAACTCGCCCATAAAAAATAATGCAGTGTTTATAATTACGCAAGTACATGTACAGCAATAATAAGGATTACGAAAAACTTTGATCCAATGGAAAGATCAGTAAAAAAGGTATTCATTTTGAGTCGGTGCAATTGTGTGTACATGTTTGGAAAAGCATGCAATCACAAAAATGTTTTTCAAGAAAATCGCGCGCCGAGCAAATAATAAAATTAGAAAAGGTTTACGAAAAAGTTAAATTACCACTTTGATATGAACTGGAGACAGACCTTCTCGCGTCGCTGCCTAACTTGTAGAAGAAACAATGTAACAATTTCGAAACGTTTTTAATTACATAATGCATAAATACTACAGGTTAGGTACTTCTTCAGACATAAGAATTAAAGTTAATTACGGTAATTAACTTTTTGTTATTATTATTCATGACGTCTATTAAATGTTTTTGTAACTTCAAAACAAAAAGGATAATTTTAGATTATTTTTTAATGCCCGTTTTCAACGAAATCGAGGTATGTCTTCAATGAGAACAGCAGCGCCGCTACCGGCGAAGGAATGCACCCATTGTATTAAATGCTGGATTGGGTGCATTTTCTAGATTCTAAGTAATTCAGTAAAATCTTTAAATAGTTTCGTTTTTAAATGCTAATGATAAAGGAGCTCACGTATTCTCGTGTGATCTGAGAATATTTAAATACGCGTAGTGTAGTCGTTTGCAAGTGGTGGCGACACAATCGTTAAAGATTCAGTCGCTATAGGAATGGGAGGGGGGAGTGAGGGGTGGAACTCAAGGAAATTGTAAAATTGGCACGGGGAAAACTTTTTCTTGAAGCAAATGGGAGCGGAAAAAAATTGTATTATTATACACATTATTTTGTGGACAAGGTGAAATAATTACGGCGCTTTGGTAATCGTGTTGACGTGGGAACAGTGGCACCTCGTTAACATTTATTTGTTCGGTGGACGCAAATTATTACATTCTTGCAGAGAAAACAACTCGAGGGAATATTGTTCTCAACATTTCAAAAGTTCGGCATTGTTGAAGCATAATTATTAACAATTAGAACACCTGGCCGAGCAATTAATAAAGTAGTTTTGATATCAAGTCCACCGAGATAAAAAAAGCGGTCCAATGCAAAAGATAGCGCAGACAAGCTCGGCAAAAATAATTTATTACGGATGAAGTGTCACGCGTTGATCTAATTCAGCGCTGCGCGACATTTGCTCAATTTGCGCCCGCGCATTCTGCGGCGGGCCACAAAATTCCCACTCGTTAGATAACGATTATGGGGAACCGAATTGGGAATGGGAATCACATGTTGTTAATAGAGCAACGCTTATTCTAATTACCACGCCTCCATTTTGGAAATACACGATTTACTGCCTAAATCAATGCTTACATGTACAGTTTGTGCCTGCGTGCAAACTTGTTTAAAGTGTACTTCCAATTGCAAAAAAACTGAGTATTCCAATATGCAATACATTATATTTCATGTCAGACGCGATAGAAAAAATAATAATTTGAAGGTGCAAAGAAATTAGAAAATAATAATAAAAATAAAGCAATTGCGGAGCGGGTGGTCCCGGGTTCGATTCCCGGCGCAGGATTTCGTTTATTCGTTAGCCTGTGGTACTGGAATGTGCCCTTCACACATTGCCACAGCGACACGAGGGATACAATAACCTCCTGTAGTGCAATTCACTACAGTGATCCGGAATAAAAAATAAATAAATGGCTCACAGTGCCCATATTCCATTTTGTAAGTAGTTTACTGTGCCCAACAGTAATCCTAATCAACTAAAATAACTAAACTCGCGTTTTCAAGAAAACAATTTCCTCGATAAATGCCGATAACCAATTAACCTGAGATAAATATTTGCAATTGTAAACGGTCACATGTGTAGCACAGAATCGGTACTGATTCCTGACAACGTCGAAAATAAGGTAGAAAATATTCGATTCGGCAATTCGACTTTTGGAAGGAATATTAAATATCACACTGTTTGTTCCACTTGGCGAATAACGTATTTCAAAATCAGCTTATGAGAGCTTTTATTTTGATCACTAGCCAGCAATAACAGCCACGGTCTCGGTCATAGCCATAGATGGAGTCACGGTCAAAGCTAAACTTGTCATCCAAACTTTTTTTTTCAATAAACCGTTCTTGAGTTCGGACAATTTTCACCGTAGTTCATACCAATCGTTAGCGAAACATAAAATATTTCGAGTTTTAAAAGAAACTAGAGCAAAATCTTAGCAAAGTTGAGCGTTAGCACCTTTACCGATCATCTAACGCCGACGAAGTAATGAGTTTGAGATTCTGGTCAGAAGCCCAGCATGTGGCACTTAGGGGGGAACGGATTACAGAGTGAATCCGTTTGGGCACCGGATTTGGCCGATTTTGATCTTTGGTGCTAAGGTCGCACAACGACTCCAGTCAACGAACCTGATGATGCGTTGGGTTACGTTCATCCCGTTCCGAATTCAATCTACGTTTTGCAGGTGCCGCCACATTTCGAACGACTTCTTTTCTCGTACAGATCTTTTTCACCGTTCAACTCTGGAATTGGAAAGACATTTTGAAAGTCAGCGCAGCTGGGCAGACAACCGAGAATCACCAGAGATAGAGATAACCACAAATTAAAAGACAAGTAAATGATATTATTGTAGATCGTTTGTGCCAACCTCGTGTTTATTTGAATTGAAAAAACAACCAAATTTTATTTGAATTGAAAAAATGTAAGACTTCTTCTATTTCAAAGCGAGCTCGGTGTAGCATGTAAACTACTGTAAAATGATTTAAAATGATCGAAGTAATTAAATTTTAATTGAAACTTGGGGTCGCTTCCCCCTACCAAGTAACCACGCTTGTGCGCAGTACTAAATTTAACATTTTATTGACTTCGTAATTGTAAGTTCCATTGGTCGATGAGCGTAAAGAAGTGGAAAATTGAAAAAACAAAAATGCTTTTTTTTTCTTACTTATGAGATTGTTTCCTATCTGTTGCGAAGGTGGCGGAATATCTACCTCACGCAGAACACCGGCATCAAAAGCGAGAGCTGCCACCCGGAAAAAGAAGTCTTGGACGTTATCCCCTGCAAGAACGAGGTAAACACAATTCGTTGAGTCACAGTCTCGATTATTAAAATTATATTCGGCATAAAAGCTTTGAAATTTCAAATTAAAAAAATGCAATAAGAATGCAATAAATCAATGCAATAGAACAATACATTTTCGAGATACACATAGAGCAAATGGCTACCTGTTTTTGACGAGACTGCCCAAAATTCCGCTTTCATGCCTTTGGCAAGTTTGATGGCCTGCTGCTCGACCATTTGGTAAGTGGCCTTTGACTGTGAAAGAAAGGGAAAAATTCGCCAGTTTAAAGGAAAAAGATGCTGCCACAACAACACGAGCAGTACAGATCAACTACATTGATTGTAAGAAAAAGGAAAAATGGATCAAGCGATGAGACTCACGCAAATGTCGATTTTAGTTCCGACCAAGAACACGTGCGGCTCGCCCTCATTGGCTTTCATGGCGTCGTCCAACCATTTCATCGTGTTCTGCAGGCTCATCAGATCGGTCACATCGAAGACCACCACAATAACTGGAAAAAGCAACCACAAAATCAATCAATAATGTACGTACCGATGGCTCAGTGGGTATGGCGACATCCTAGGAAGCCGACGGTCCCGGGTTTGATTCCCGGCGCAGGCCTTCGTTTATTCGTTAGCCTGGGGTACTGGCGTCACCCCTGAGCCTCCATTAGGGAGTCCAGAGATTAGGGGTGGAAAATACACTTAATAATTCAGGTGGGGTGACTCAACCGAGCAACAGGCTATCGGATAGATGTCCACCTACCGTGAGCTCCGCGGTAGTAGGACTTAGCGATGCACTTGAAACGTTCCTGGCCCGCAGTGTCCCATCT
>JAUJYS010003659.1:0-12816 GCA_033995665.1 Melogona broelemanni | reverse complement strand
TTTAGGCCACGTGCAAACAGTTTAAATTCAAATAAAAAATGTCTGCCCGTTTGTAACAGCATCCACAAATTAAACTATGTTATTTAAAAAAAAACACTTTATCTGCAAATATATCAACGTGTGTCAAAAATTATTTAACAAAAGACAGAAGGTACGCATGGCGCAATACACAACCGGGCGAAGCCGGACTTAAAGCTAGTAATAAATAAATTAATTAAACAAATTAACATAATATAATAAAAAATCGTGCAAACTTGAACTCGAAAAATATTCAACTCGAAAAATCGAGGTCGCATTCAATTGAGCTTGACCATGAGGCTCGAATATCGCGCCAAATATTAAATACTTTCACGCAGTTTTAATAATCGTTTTACTTACGCCGAATTTTTCCAAATGCGCTTGAGGACCAATTCCGGAGAGCATCAAAATCTGCGGCGTATTTATGGTGCCACCCGATATTATTACTTCTCTTTTCGCCTTCGCCAAAATCGTGATATTATTAATTCGGTAGTATACACCAGTTGCTCTTTTATTTTCAATCAGTACCTGAAATAACGATAAGAGTGAACAAATTATTTCCAAATTTAATATATGATTTTCCGCAATTCAAAAACCATCATTTTGTTTTTGGTTTCAAGTCGCGATTTATGATGAGTCATATCGATGAATATCGACAAGCTGATGGCGACTACGAGTTTGGCGTCATATCCGAATACAACACATTTTTTCCTAACTTTCTTTGGAATAACGACTGATGCCAAAGTCTCTCATAAAATGCATATCCTGGTGTTCATGGTGACTGATTCGTTGTGGCGAAACGCTATAATTTCAATATAATTTATTTAATGTTAACCAGTACCGGTAATACTTACCTTTGTTACGAGAGCGTTTTTAATGATTTCCAAATTGAGTCTTAGCGCGGCTGGCTCCAAGAATGCTTTTCTTGCGCTACACCTACGACCGCGTCTAATGGTCGCCTGCTGCAACGTCACACCTGCAATTAATTTTAACTTTGTTCACCTACATTTATTACCAGACTTTATTTTTTCAGTGTTGGGTAGGATCGGAACGGGCACTTTGGGACACCTTTGTTACTATTACTGTTTACATATACATATTTCGTTTAGGTGGGTGCGATAACCATTTTTGAGGTCTCATTGTTAGCGAGCGACATGGAAGCTTATCTGAGGTATGCTTTGAATATGTCTCCCGACTAAAAATTGTAATTTAAACAATATAGTCCGTCCGCTGTGGCAGAGAGGTAGCGTGCTCGCTCCCCAACCAGCGGATCTGGGTTCGATTCCCAGCGCAGCCGATCGTTGATTGGCTTGTGGTACTGTGCGGAGGAAGGCAATGGCAAACCACCTCTGTATTCTGCCAAGAAAACTCAGGGGGCTTCTGCTCCCTGAACCTGTCACCAACTGTCACCAGGTGTCGGGGGATCGAGGGTCGGGGTCCGGAGACGACACGAAGGACTTTACAACAATAGGAAATACTGTATTGTTTAAATTACCAAAGTAATCGCTTGTTATTATTTTTTCATCTATGGAACTAAGGTTACCAAGGAAAATAAAATTTAATTAAAATAAGGTTCAGCTTCTTTTACCTTTTCTACTCGTAAGAACGGGTACGCGTTCCTTTTCAAAATCAACGTATTTCGTCTAACAAAATGTGCAAAGAACACGCCAGCTAAGGCAAATGAACATAAAATATCTGATCATATTACGGGCGTTCAATAAGTACCTGGAATATTTAAAAAAAAAAAGAACTGCTTCAACGAAATTTGGTACATAAATACTATCAACTCTTACAAATCACTCGGAAAAAAATCAAATCCTGGGGATGAAATTTTTCTAACATTTTGGATGAGCGCTTAGACCCCTCTCGAGAAGTGCGGTTTGCTGTGTTGTTTTTCTGTGTTTTTGAGGCAAAACGTAACTGTTATCACGTTTCTTTACACACATCCTCTAACAATTTTTTTTTGGTGGTATACGTCCTAAAACACATTTTGAATTGTCATTACGTTGTCCTGCTTAAATCTTGCATGAATTTGTCACCCAGCGGGTTTTTTTTCTGAACAAAGCTGTTCACCCGTGCATAAAATCATCTTTTTGGCAGCCGCTGGCCGTTAACATATCTGAGCATCTTTCAGTTATTTATCCCGTTTCGAAACTTTCCAAATTTATTAAGAAACATAACTTTTAAATATTATTTCGTCATTAAATCATTTCAAGCTGACTTTGAATAACGATTATTCTCAAAATGCCTTAAAAATGAAATAAACGTGCAACTGAACGCTGCTGAACCGCGATCTCGTCGGCGTCCAAGTTGGCGTTCGAATTTTTTGCACGTGCAATTTTCAAATCGAATTGAAAAAAATTGACGAAGCTCAGAAATTTTGGAGAATACTTTCGAGGATTTTCATGAAAATCCATTCACCCATTTAAAAAATAAATAAAAATGATTCCAGATACCTATTGAACGCCCCTAACAAACTATACAAAAATGTTGCACAACCGCGTTGGCTTCAAGACGACAACGTTTTGGAGCTGCACGCAACGGCGTGGAGCTGCCGCGAATAAACTGAATGCGAATTTTAATGCCAGTTGGCGGACATTGCTCACACTATGTGGTACTACCTGTTTGGTTGGCTCCGTTGATGTCAGTGGGATAATATCCTTTTTCAGCACCAGCTTCGAGGAAGGCGGGCGCTATTGGCGTATTATATACCATGTCTGATACAGTGAGTAGTCCGCCGGTGCTGTGGTATTTTTCTAATGGGGGAAAAAAATAAATCGCGTGAAATTATTTGGAATAATAGTCTTCATTTGGTCATTGCGGTGTCTCAAAATTGATCATTTTATGCAAAGGATGTCAATTTATTCGAATAGGAACTTTATTTTTTTTAGCACACATCTAATTGAGTTTGTCTCAAGGCCTCTTAACTCTCAGTGTTGAGTAGAAACGGAGTAGAAAGGTTCCGTTCCTAGAAACTTGTTCTTTTCCTGAGGAACTTTGGAACGCCTAGGTGTCATTTCCTAGGAAGGAATGCTTAAAGAGCACTATCAATATTGAAAAATAAACTAGAAGGGTGTGTGGACACGAATACTGAAAAGGTTATAGCTCCAGCAGATGGATTATTTTTTTTTAAATAATTTTTTACTAAGTCTTACTGTCTTGTTGTATCACTGGACCGGTGTTGTCTTCAGACTTTAGAAAGTAGGGCAAAACGTCTTCGTATCCCCAGCCATAGTTTCCCATTGATTTCCAATTATCGAAATCGTGTTTGTTTCCTCTGACGTAGAGCATGCAGTTGATCTCGCTCGTTCCTCCCAACACCTTGCCACGAGGCATCAGGCCAACCTAAAAAACATAGTTGGTTGAAGTTTAAAAATCGTTATAGTAACAACCGAAGAAAAATTATAGAAAATTCAGTGTATCCCGATCAAAAAAGGATAAAAACAGCAACATGTGTGACGGTTAAATGTCAAATATATATTTTAATATAATTTCTTACCTAGAGTTAAAAAAAATTATACATAGTTTGTTATTGAATAATAAACTAGCGTTTACAGAGACATTAAGTTGTAGAGACATTAAGACTAAAAAACGTAGTTTCCAAATTACAGACGATATCACACAAAACGTCGTCATTTAAAATCGGGCTTTGCCGAGTTATGGACATGGTGCGATCGTCTCGAATTTGAATCTCGGCGAGGGCTCTCATTTATTCAATCCAGAGGTACTGCTGTAATTCCCCCATCCCCACGCAGTGCTGATAATTTGATCAAACATATTTGTATTTAATCAGTGAATTGAAAAATCCTACTGTGACATTGTTTGATTGCAACTAAAACTAAACGTTTCAATTCTCTAAACTTTGATGTCTAAATCTGTGAGAACATCAGAACACATTGTCTAAACCTCTTCCAAAACATTCATGACAAGTTACATTCATGATAAAATTATGACTCAAGACTCAATAAGGATAAAAACATTATTTAAAAAACCCACCATTCCGCTTATTATGTTTTCTTTATATTTTTTTTCTTAATTCTAATAACATTTCTTAGTTCTTTTTTCGATTTCCATTTCCATTTTCTGCGGAATTCTGCGGCTGACAGTAAGATTTGTCCTTCTTTTGTCCTTCATAAGGAAAATGACGAGATGGTATCCGTCCCACAATAAATCTTTCATTAGACCCACCCCATTTCATTCATAATCGCCATAAAGCCATACGTTATACATGTATTTTGTACCGCTCGTATTGAAATGGCACATTGCTAACACACCTTGTTTTCGCAGGCGCCACAAAAGTCCTTCTGTGGCTCAACCCTGTACTTCCAGTCCATTTCGGTGTTGACCAATGTTGGGCACAGAATAGGAACCTCATTATTAATCTGGGGGTCCCCACCAGCCTCCAACAGAAGCACTGTGATGCTAAAGTCCTCAGAGAGACGAGAGGCTAACACGGAACCAGCTGAACCAGCTCCCACTGTCAATAGGAGAAAAGAGTGTATTTACAAAAAGTAATCTCTCTCTTTTTCTGGAGCTTGGGAATACGAGCTCCAATTATTATATTCTAGCAACAATTCCGAAAATTGTTTGGCATACAAAGATTTATAAATTGCTAGCCAAACACTTATAATGCAATGTTATTTAATGTTAAAGTATGCGTACATTTAGAAGAAGTGCAAGTGTCTAGCGTTAAAAAAACCTGTTAGTTGTTTTAATTTTACCTGGTTCACCTACCAATAATGTAGTCATACTGCTTTGTCAAAATAGAATCCAACGAAATTATCGATGACGTTAGACCAATTTGTGTTATCATGGTTAGAACGAGAAGTACTTTCATCTTTGATGCTTAAAAGATAAATTGTTAGAATACGCCACCAGAATTGGTAAAACTTTCAAATGCGATTGCGCGTCGTTTCAAAAACGAAATTGGTAACTGGTATTTATACACGCGAAATGGTGATTAAAAGCAGGTACCATTTGTGTGAACGACTGTTTAGACAGATACCACTCGTTCTCCAATGAACAATAGCGATTTCAAAGTCAATATAGCTCCCACAAAATGTACCAATCAGGGTACCAGTTGATGTGCCGAAGGTAACTATTGAATATTTGAAGACTTAAAAGCCTGTCTTATCAAACATGGCATTTATTTTTTGTGTATGTACACTACAAATTTATATGGCTAAAATTAGGTAACCTTGCCTGACTCAAAAGACTGTCTTCTATTTGTTCTATTAAAAATACAAGCATATCATTGTATTTTCCAGTAATTGAAATAGTTAAGATATTTTAATAGTTCGATGATTTATATCATAATAAGTATGTTAGAACAAGGTAAAAAGAAATATTTCATAATTTTTTGACAATAAAATTCGATAGCTGTCTGAAAATAATCCATAGTCATAATCATACAAAATCAATATATAATTAAGCGATGCACATCAGTAAATATAATTAAATCGCCGAACCGTAGTGTGAAATATAACAGTACTAGCGCTTAAGCCTATCCGAGGACAGGCAGCTTTTCCCAGGTTATAAACAGTGTTTAAAATAAACAAGAGTCCGACTGCTATTCATTCCAATATTTAAAAAATTCGAATGGCGTTTTTACTTTATCAACATATGATAGTTCTTCGAAAAGTCCCCCGGAAAGAGAGGTTGGCGACCTGTGCATTTCGTGCAGCCTAGGCTGTCTCTCGCCATAGCCCCCTTCCCCCATCCGGGGCTACTCGCGGATACATATTCATTGTAATAATTAACGTGTACTTGCTCCACTGCGTACAAATTTCTCTTAACCCGGAAAATTCTGCTTAGCTGGTCTCGACCACTAACTGCCGACCCCTCCATTTTTTTTTGGCAAATCGGACCCTAGAGAGGTGGTTTGATTTTTCGTGTCGAATTTCGATATTCGGATTATCATTGTTACATCGGCTGCTGAATAGTTCTAAAGTTTTTAGGACTATCGCGCATCACTTATATACAAATCTTCGCAGAATGTGGCAGCGATAGTCGTCCATATTGTCACGTTTCACGTCGCGATGGTGGCGACACAAAAAGGTGGCTTTTAAACTAGCATTTTAAAATAGCATATTTTTATTTACACTTTGGACGGGCGAAATAGTCCAGTGATTACGTCTGGCTGAAGAAGGAATGTGATGATTTCTGAAAACGTTACGAGTACTAGTAACTTTAGAAATTATACTTTTTTGCGTGCTTCAAATTCTCAGGAATGGTGACGGTGGTAAGTGCACTTTAGTCGAACTGTTCGCAAAATCGATTAATCTATTTTCGTTTAAACTAGGTGAATACTTAAATTTTACGTGTTAAATTTTGAAATGAAGACATCTCCTTTAACAGTGTATCGCTTTCTGTTCTTGATATGCACGCACCTTTTCCCCCGCCATCGCGGTAAAAGACAAACAGACCCCATTGTTCACCTTGTCACTGGTAGTTATTTTATGGAAAAAATATGGCATCCATCGCCAACTTTTACTATTTTGCTTTGCTGTTCAAACATTCTTGCGTGTGATCGTTCGTCTCACACGCACTGGTAGTGTCTGTGAGATGAACGAGTTTTGCCATTGGTAGTCACAATGGAAAATTAATGGCACCCATCGCCAACTATTACTTTGTCGCTTTGCCCGTTCAAACATTCTTGCGTGTGATCATTTCTCCCATCATGATTTGGGTTGACTGGGTTGCGGATTAATTTCCAAGGCCTCCCCGAGCACACATCATTCGGCGTACAAATTTAGATTCGAAAAAATCTGCGTTTCTAGACTCGGCTTCGCCCGAAATCTTATTACTGAAATTACCGAAAGATATTATTGTACAGTCATATGCTATTGACATCTCTTTAAACTCAAAGCTTAGCGATAATCGCAAAAAAAATTCAACAGCGCACTTAAATGACATCGCATAGTGTCGTATTTTTTATCAACTGGGCAGTTTTCCACCACCCTTTACCCTAACAAGTGTCGCAACGTCATTGCAGGTGCACGTAGCGCCACCATCGAGTATTTTTGAATATAAATTTACGAAAATCTCAGAAACAATAATTTCAGCGGTCGGATAGCAATTAGAAAAATAAATAAATTTAAGAAAACCAATCAACAACCACCCTGTTGAAAGTAATTAATCATCCATACAATGAAGTGTACGGTTAATGGACGGTTCGGAATAACTTGGTGTAAGTCTGAGTGCCCGGCAAGATGAAAACTCGAAACAATATTCAGACCACAAACGTCGTTTTTAATCAACAGTTGCCTCATACCACAAATTTCACTTTAAAATGTACAAAATAAAATAATCACTCTCGATAACAGAGTAGATTCAAATGTTTTAAAATATGGAAGCCCTTGTGAGCTTCCGTTTAGATTTTTTTAAAAAGAATTGGCATTTCAGTTTAAATTTGTCCATTTCAGTAGCGCTTCTAAGATAATCCGATTGTACACCTAAAGGATATCCGACAACAACAATTACGAATTACAATTAGTGAACAATTAGGTCTAATGTCCTCTTCATTTGGACCGAGCCGCTTTAATCAAATCTGAGGCTTTTTCCGCAATCATAATAGTCGGCGCGTTCGTGTTTCCGGTTGTGGATTTAGGCATGATCGATGCGTCCACCACCCGCAATCCTTCAACCCCATAAACCCTGCAATGGACAAACAATTTGTGCGAGATTACAAATTGAGCAAAAGATACTACCGTACGACTCGTCGTAGTTCAATCGGTAGTGTAACAGACTGCTGTCCCGGGTTCGATTTCCGGCGCAGGCTCTCGTTTATTCGATTCCAAGGATGTTGGTAAAAATTGGTAAAAACGTGCTCATCGGACATTGCTAAAGTCATGTTAAAGGTATCGAATTTCATGTAGTGATATTTACTGCAGTGATTGAAAAAATATATAAGGGGTCCAGTTTTGGAGAGCGGAATGAAGACTTGCGATGAAATGCGAGTAAAAAAATTCCAAAGAACATTGATTATGTCAGGTCTAATGAGTATTGAAATATCAAAAGAGAAGCACAGAAAGTGATAAAATAGTCGAAATAAAAATTGTATCAAGATTGCAATACAGTAACATAGCGGATACCATGCTAAATTCCATTTTTCGGTCAAATGTTGAAATGTTTCCAATACTCGCCGCGAGATGGCGCAATACCGGTGATATTTTCGATTATCTAAATGCGGTAGCGATTAAATTAACGCATCAAATTAGGAAGGGATCGAGAATAATGAACAGCAATGTGCTTACCTTAATTCCGGGTCAACCACTGCCATCGGGTCAGATCTCGGACCCATTTTCGATGTGCCGACAGGGTGGAAGGCGGACGTAGACAGCAATTTGGCCATGCAGGTCCAGTAGTCGTCCGACTTGAAATCAACTGTATCGCAGCCTAGCACCGGAATAGGGTAGAATTTGGCACCAAGTTTCTCAAAGGCCAACGAGTTGCCCAACTCGAAAGCCATTTTTATTCCTAAACAAGCAAAATTTATGGCATCAGTAAATACATTTAGTATCATTCCATAAATGTTTCCAACGGGTTGTTTACAAGGTCGATCATGAACCGAAATTAAAATACAGTGTTAAAGTTGCAAAAAAAAAAAAGAATGGTGCGAAACAAAAACAATATATAAATAATAATATTTAAAAATGAATTTTTGTACTAATAAATTTATTAATACGAGTATTATGCGAGTTGGATATCGTGTACAATCTATTTAAAAGCAAAATATGAACGAATTTTGGGTCTAACACAATTTAATAAATCTTTTTTGGTGGTTCAAGAATGAAATAAAAAGTGCATCAACACAAAATCAACACATAAGTCAGATTTATGGCTAACGTTTGATTTAATGTCAAAATTTAAATAAAAAAGTTAATGTATAAAATATTATATTCAGTACTTTTATTTTTTATTTGCTGCACAACTTACTGAAGTCTTACTTTAAGACCAATTTACTTTAGTATTGAACTTTTAATTACCTTGGACATATCTGGGTAGGTCGTCTGGGTGCGAAAAATATTTGGGGTCGATGATGGGATGAACATTTGGATCCTTACTATTCAATAAAATCTCGCCTCTGCTCTTTGCATGTAACAGAATAGGTAGAATAGAAAACGCATTTTTCTTCATGGCTGGCTCGAAAAAGGTCGAAAATACCTTGAAAATACATGGACCAAAGTAAACCATTAAGGTAAACCAGCAAGGTTATAAGCTAATATTTGTGATCATACTAAATTTGTTACAATTTTATAGGGCAAAGTAACCGTAATCTAGCAAAATAAGTTGTTGCCTCGTTATAATGTACCATTGTTATAATTGAGTTGTGGCGGCATAATACAAAACAAACAATTTCTACGTACCTCTTTGTTAAACCCTTGTAACTTGCGGGCTCTTTCGTCGTAGGGCAGGTCCTCACTAATGGACAGCAATTCATACTCAATATCTGGCCAATCTTGGGTCTGATTAGCCATGTCAGTTTGGACAAATCCGATTCCTTCCAAGCCACTGACTGAGGCAAGAGGTCCTGCAATCATTCATTAGTTTTTTTTAGAGTGATGAATACTACTGATTTTTGTAGTCTCACGTAAATTTAAAAGCGAAATGAAAACTGATGAAATCAATGTTCAGTATTTTTAAATCTTATTAGTAAGACGATGTAGTCATGTTAATGTCATGATCTTTAAAAATTGATAAAATAGTAACGGCAAATAGAAAATATGATAGTAATTATTTTGTGGACAACACCTTTTCCAAAAAGAAACCATTCAGCGCCTTTCAATATCAAATCAAGGATGTTGGTGATTTTTACAAATTTAACGTCAGCCTCAACGTTCCACATGAGGCCGTACACCAGAACGTGATCTTGCAGATTTTGTCCCACACCAGGAGAGTCGACAATGACGTCAATCTGTAAAACAAACTACAAATTTAAAACACGCATTTGTAGGTGTTTAATTGTTCCGAGCGACGAATAATGTTAATCATGATTACTAACTAATTGTTATTAAAATAATCAAACGATAAAAGATAAATTTTACAATTGATTTCATTGTACAATTAAAATACATTAATCAAATAAGTTAAACGCAAAATTAGTTATGTTTCCCCATACCAATTTCAAGCAACAAAAACCATAAATACAAAGTACGAGTATCACGCAAATATTTACCCGGATAGCATTAAAATGATCTCTTCTGTTCGAATTCAACTGAACTTTAATTTTCACGTAGCCTGAATGTCGTGCTCAATACAGTCCTCAAATACAGGGCTCAAATATTGTTCTCAAATACAGTTCTCAAATGAATTCTCAAATGAGTTCTCAAATGAGTTCTCAAATACAGTTCTCAAATGAGTTCTCAAATACAGTGCTCAAATACAGTTCTTCATATTACTTACCTCGAATTTTTTTAAATGTTCTTTGGGACCGATTCCAGAGAGCATCAAAATCTGCGGCGTATTGATGGAGCCGCTAGATATAATAACTTCTCTTTTCGCCCTCACCAAAGTCGTGACGCCATCTTTTAAGTAGTAAACTCCAGTTGCTCTTTTATTTTCAATCAGTACCTACAATGACGTTAAGAGTAAGCGAAATTACAAGTATTTCCAATTTAGCTTACGATTAGTGCACAGTTTCAAATTTAATTTTGTTTCTGTTTTCAAGTCTTGATTTACGATACGAATAAACTGGTATAATATCATTAAACTGGCTACGAATACCATTTAGACGTCACATTTTCAAGAACACGTTTCATTTTGTTCTTTAAAATGAAAGCATTGATACCATCACATTCGTGCTCGTATTCTTTGGAAATCGAGCTTATTTCAAAGTCACTTTTCCTCAAATAGTGCAATTAGATACCGACGGTGACTCAATTATGACGCGAAGTCACAATCCAGATGAAATTTAATTTTACGATCAACATTACTTGCCTTTGTTACCAAAGCGTTTTTGATGACTTTCAGGTTCAGTCTGAAGACGGCCGGGTCCAGGAATGCTTTTTTTGCACTACACCTACGACCGTACCTAATGGTCGCCTGCTCCAACATCACACCTGCAAATGAATTCAACTATTTTCAGGTGCATTTAGTGCCACACACATCACTTCTCAAAAATATCGCACGCCTCGCATTGATATATTTATAACTTTAAAATGGAATTTCATTTCGTGCACGTGCTGCAGAGCGCCACCAACTAAAAATTTCTGTGCTGTCAAATTTTTAAAGCGAGGAAAAATTTGGGCTTGAAAAAATGGTGGGCGATCACATTTGTTTCGCGTCAATTGAGCCTATGTTTCAACGTTATCTCGTTAGGTGGCGTAGAGTTATCGCGGATGACCTTACCAGCTGTTAAGCCAGCTGTTGGACTTCGCTCACATTGTGCAGCATTACCTGTTTGATTGGCTCCATTGATGTCAGTGGGTGGATATCCTTTTTCAGCGCCAGCTTTAAGGAAAGTGGGTGCTATTGGGGTATGATAAGCAATGTCGGATACAGTGAGTGGTCCGCCGGTGCTGTGGTATTTTTCTATAGAAGGAAGAAAAAAATCAGGTGGAATGAATTGGAACAACTGTCATTATTTTTAATTTATTTCACAAGTCAATTATTATTATTATTATCATTGTGGTTTATATACTGTATCAGGGGGGGTCAGTGATGCGATGAACATATATCACATATTTCAGGGTTCCTATATATTTTCCGAACTGAGCTTTCAAAAAAAAAAAAAAATTCCTCTCTCAGCTTGCATGATTTTTGTTGCGGCCTTTAAATCTGGGTAGCAAATTTGATCAGTACAATTCAATGCAATTTCATTCAAGAAAGGATTTTATTTTTAGCACTCACGTAACTATGTTAGTCCAAAGGCAATTAACCCCTTCAACCATTTGAACTATTTTAACCATATACTTAGAACAAAATTAGATTGAGTATTTAATTGAAGTGCAATCAGGGGCGGAGCTTCCCCCCCCCAAAAAAAACACAACCATACCCGACTGCCTCCCCACCAAAAATTTAGATTTTGGTCATTGAAAGTCAGGGCCCCTTAGAGTTAGCTTCAGCTCGGGCCTTTAGGTAGCCAATCCGCCCCCGAGTGCAAAATTGATATTGGCACTAAACAAGATGATCGAGGATGTCGACAGAAAGTTTACAAACATTACTCTTATTTTCAGCAGAAGGGATAGTAATAAAATTTCGCCTTTTATGGTGTCTTACTGTCTTGTTGCATCTTTGGATTGGTGTTGTCTTCGGACTTCAGAAAATAGGGCAAAATGTCTTCGTACCCCCAGCCATAGTTTCCCATTGATTTCCAATTATCGTAATCGTGTTTGTTTCCTCTGACATAGAGCATGCAGTTGATCTCGCTCGTTCCTCCCACTACCTTGCCACGTGGCATCAGACCAACCTGCAAAAAATATAAATTTTTAATCTCTTTAAAATCAAGCACCGTTATTTTGGAAGCAGGCATGTCTAGCCATTGCCCATTCGACAAAGACTGACTAATGAACATGGTGTGACAGGTTTGGGTTTGATTCTCTACAAAGGACTCATTTCTACTCCATTACTTTGTTGAATGTTATTTGTCGACATAAGCAGTCATTTGACACCAGATCACTCAACATGGCGTTTTATGGGCTGAACTACACTTTACGCGAACATTTTCTCTGACGAGCAAGCAGAAAATACGGCATACCGCTCCTCGCTCGGAGCGAAGCGAAGCGGTACGCGAAAGACCGGAAATTCTAAATTACTACAAGATGGGCGACAACAGGCGAGACTGACTTGCCTAAAAAA
>JAUJYS010003658.1:0-12817 GCA_033995665.1 Melogona broelemanni | reverse complement strand
CGCACGTGCAACTCCGTAACGTCGATCATTCGAATTCTTTAAATATTGAAGGAACGGAAAAGGAACTGGTTCCTTTTTATTCTTGAGGAAGTGGAACGGGAACTGGTTCCTTTTTTCATCGGAGGAACGGGAACTGTTTCCTTTTCAAAAGGAACGAACCCAACACTGCGTAGGAGGCGCCACCATCGACACAGAAGCGCACTACCGCTCTATAAGCGGCTAGGAGTTCCCCGTGTCAAACGATTGTCCCCTCTATTGTTTAAGGATTATAGATTGTGATCTACGCGCGACCAATACGCAACGTATAATTTAGCCATTTGTTTAGAAACTGCTCATTTGTGATCTTCCGTTGACACTTTACATCTGACACGACTATTTTTGTTGTTGTCGAGGGCTGAAAGATTAAAAATCACCCCTTTGTCATTGGGTCTCTCGAAACTAAGCGTTATAAAAGACTTATTGTCCGAAATGTCAGCAGACTTGCCCCTTTGTCGGGCACAAATTTCGACATTTAATGAAACAGCTTCAGCGTCAGTTGTTTGACTCATTTTAGCTAGAAATTTAATCTCCAGTCAAGTAATTCTGTCATCCAATACAGTCATACTATCTAATTGTAGTAAAAATACCATCAAGACACCATTATATGAAACTATTCATTTTACTTTTAACACTCAGTTGAATATTATTTACTATTAAAGGAAAAATAAAATACCATCACCTTTGTAATCAACCATCACCATCACAAAACAATACCGTATTATGAAACAAAATAGAAAAAATCTTATGTACCAAAATTGGAAAAAATCTTATGTATCAGATACTAAAATAAGAAAAATATTTCGTACGCAATTTAATAGTATTAAAACTCATAATGCTGTAACCTGAAAAGCTAGTGAATTGTAGGCTACCATTTAATTTTCTCCGACAATGATTCACACGTCTCCGGCTATATTAGGAAAAAATTTACATACCAAAATAGAAAAAATATTACGTAGCAAAAAATATTATGTACCAAAAATAAGAAAAATATTACGCGCCAAAAGAGGAAATATATTAAGATTATAGGTTCGTAGCGATTGCTAACGTCTAAGAGGCACAAAGTGGCACCTGTAAGTTAGATGCATGCATGAGGTTTGCCACCGTTAACGTGTTTCCTTCAGGATGTTTCGCTCGATAAAAACCCACACCTTCTTTTGGAATGGAAGTAAAGCCCGGGGATCCAACTCGTGCCTGTCAGGTACACGTTATAGATCCCTACCTAGCTTTGGAAAAATTACAAAGTCACCCCCTGGGGAGCCTTGATACGACTACGTTAGTAAGTCTCCTTAACAAAAAATGGTAAACCGTCTTTCATGTTAACCTTTGATCGAAATCCATGCCAATTATATTGCGACAATAGCTGAACCATAATAATACTCCAAAGTATTCGCTTAACGATGGGACTCCCCCAAATAAAAGTCCCCAAATACTTTCACCTTTTTATATCGGATATTTAGCCAAATTTGGGTATTTTTTTTTAAATAACAAAGCACAATTTTTAACGCGCACATTTTAAGGCGTAATTGGTGTTTCGTATGGAACACTAATGATGTGTCGCCAGATGATGCTGACAACAAAGGAATGTCACGTTCTACGCTTCATGTATTTGACGTTGGCACAAATAACGTGCATTTCGGCGTCTGTCGGTAGAGATAATTCAGCAACTGATCGTATAAGTACATTGTTAAAGGACCTGCTTGATCAAAATAATGAACTGAGAAATCCTACATTTTAAAAATTTTATCTCGTTTGAACATAGCGCCGATTTTGGTCAGACCGTTACGAGAATTTCAAAAACACAAAATAAAGAATACATGAGGTGTGTTTATTTCGCTAATAGAACGGTTCCTGTATTGAAGAGAATTTTTGTGGTTACATCACCACAAATTTGGCCTAAACGTTATTTTGCTTGATTCCCGGCGCTGGCTCTCGTTTATTCGATCTTATAGTCGATTTTGTAATACTGCTGGTGGCGTAGCGTGTGCCAAAATAGTGCAGAAATGCGGAAACGTAGTGACATTAAATAAATATTTAAATAATTATGAAAATTAGTTGAATTAAGTTGATCGTAGAAAATTGTTTTATCCCACAGTTTAAGGAATTAAAATACAGTTAAAAACCAACTGCGATATTTTGGGCATGTCATGCGGGCGACCAACTCCCTAGAAAAGGCGTTTATGTTTGGGGAGATAAGCGGAGCAAGAGGAGTGGGAGGACCACGCACAAGATGGCTGGACTGTAGAAAGAGGGAAACCAAGATGTCACTCCGGGAGCTGATAAAAAAATCACTTTTTCTGTCTTAACACTTCTTAAAACGGTTTATTTTTTTTTAATTTTTATTAAAATTGTCATTGACATTTGAGACTCAATAATAATAAAAAAAGTGTTTTTTGCACTAATCAAAATGTTTGCAACAGCACGTTACATAAGCTGCGTTTAGTTTTACTGGAATTTGTCTTTTTTTTCGAAAATAAAGAAGGAATGGTTCAACCAAATAATTTTCTTTTTTATCCATATGATAACCAATAAATGCTATATGTTGTAGTTCTTAAAAAAATAAAAAAATGACTAGTGAAATGATTGAGTGAAAATGAAAGTTAGTAAGATATTATTATTTTTTAATCGCCGTAGTGCCTAGTGCACTACAGGATTACTTCACCCTCGTGTCTCTATGGAGATATGTGAGGGGCAGAGAAGGGAAGGGAAGAGGGACGCAGCTGGAATAGCCAGACGGCAGGATCCACCCCTAAGCTCTGGACTCCCTAATGGAAGCTCAGGGTTGACGCCAGTTCCCCAGGCTAACGAATAAGCGAAAGCCTGCGCCGGGAATCGAACCCGGGACCGTCCGCTTCGTAGGATGTTGCCATACCCACTTAGCCATCGGTACGTACACTCTATTTAATCAATATCTTATTTTCAGTCATTGCAGTGAATATTGAAGAAATGCCTAATGGCCACCTTTACCAACAATTAACAGGGAAAAAAAATATTATTCGATCTCTGTGTAGTCTAATTCACAAAAATGGCAGTAATTCAGTAAAAGAGCAACGAAAATCTAGCCTCGTCAAATTATCTCTGCACCGAAGTCACACTCGAAATAAACCCTAAAGCGAATATTCGCCGCACCATTAACTGAATAAAATAATCTCGCTTCCGAAAACGGAAAAATAGTATAATAGGTCTCACAGCAACAAGTGGATCTGCCTGTACCTCGCTCCTAAATACTAGCTGGGAAACACAGGATTAGAGCAGTAATCTCCTTATGATTGCACAACGCGCGTACCGCGTAGCACTATAAACCACCAGCCTATTATAGTCGGATAGTGGGCGCGTTTTATTATTATGTTTTTTATTTTTATTTATTTTAACATGCAGCATAGAGAAGGCTCCAATACGAATCAAGCTATCCGACATTTGAAACAAATCGCTGAACATAGCCCAAAAAACCTGTTCCATGAGAACTAAAATGAATTAAAAATTCGAAATTCATATTAACTTCATTTTTAATTGAAGATTACCATTGTTTCAAACAATACGATATGTTTTTTAATATAATGACGAATATTTTGTTTGCCTTAACGATGTAGTGAATACCACTGCAAGGCATTTTGTACGGCCTTGTGTTGCTTTTGAAATGTCTGAGGGGTACATTTTCAGACGTTGTCGAGCATTTATTTACTGGATACAGTTGCAACTTTACCCCTCATCCCCACCCCTAAAAACCCATTCGAAACTAAAATTGAATTTGAAAAAATTGGGCTGCGAAGCGAGACAGAAGCAAAAAAAAAAAAGTAGAGCCAAAATATCATCGAATAACATACTGAGCAGCGATCTGATAAAATTCTAACGGAAGAAAATTCGACCATTATGAATCCGAAGCACGAACTAACGTCTTCATCCCATCGCCGAAAATAGACCGAACCCAAGACATTATACTAACAGAACGAAGTTGCCCGAGCCATAGAGAGAGAAGGAGAAGGAGAGAGAAAGCGAGATCTTAAACTCGAGTGAAATTCGTTCGGCCCCATCTAATTCAATTTTGGACCGCATCATTTTATAAAAAGAAAAAAAAACTAATCCGGCGGATCTTATAAAGTGGTTAATTAAGAAGACGCAGGAGCAGAGCGCGCATGCGCGTTGGTGTATGACTTTACCGTTTGGTGGAGGGGGGAGGAGGGCTCGCTCGCCGAAACGGATTTTGTTTGCCCATCAGAAGTTCTAAATGGAGTAGGAAGCCAGCCTGTTTAACCTAGAAGCGCAATGGCATTGGCTGAATTCTTTCTCTATTCGTTTTGCTTATTCCTTCAATATGCAAAAATGCATTTGGTGAATGGTGTTCATTGAAGTGGTTTACGAAATACTTAGCACTGCGTTCGGAACACTGCGCAATTGAAAGCACTACAGACAATTCTTGGAAACCCCTGCACTAAAATCAAAACTGATTTTACGGCAGTGAAAATTTTTTAATTGTCGTTAAAAATCTAACCCAGACGTACAACGAATTATACTAATTATAACGATCTAGTGAACATTAAGTTATACTTGTCGCCACTGGTGGCGTTTTTAAGTCGGCAGTATTGTATTAAAATGTTCTTACGGGATGAAATGTTTAACTCTGCTGCGTTATGCAGCTCGAACATTGTTGTTTACTTAAGATTATTTTTCCCCTTTTCTATTTTCCCAGAGTATGTCGACAGCAGAACAACCTTACAGTGTCTCAATGTCTCAGTTCAAATGAACTATCCACTGCCAGAATTGTAGTAAGCCAGCATCTGATAGTAGGCAAAGTCCACTTTTTTCTCCCTTAAGGCCAGTAGCGCTGCGATGCGAAATACAAATCGAATTCGAATCGCAGCGCCAATAACCCTGTGGGGAGTAGGTGAACTACAATAATACAAGCGTTTGGCATACAACAACTTTTGAATTCTATCACACAAAACCAACAGGAGACGACGAATATTCTTATTCTTGGTACCGGTGCACACATCGCCATCGTTAACAATTTATGAAATTAAAAAAATAATAATTAAAAGAGAAGCTACGGAAGGCACGCATAGTAATACAACCAAGATTGAAAAATAATGCAGACTCAAGGGCACGATTTTTGCTCCGCCCTGTACAGAACGCAATACTCAGGAGATACCTCGACACCGGTCTGTTGTAAGAGAGAGAGCGAGGCAAAGTAAGACCTCTATTTAGTTCTTACTCGGGGCATTAACTCAATTAAATACCACTAATCACTCCATAAATTACTCGGGACGCCATCATCGCCATCTGAGCGCCGGAGAGAGAGAAAGACTTTTGGAGTGCAGCAGGCGCGTAGCCGACGCCGTCCAATAACTAAAATCTCCCTTCCTTCTTCAACCACCACCACCAACCACCACTCGTACACACACACACAAACCCTTTCGTCTAGTTTTAGGAGTCACGCGGGACCACCGTGTTATTACAGACCACGATGTGTTGGGGGGAGAATTGTATCTGCCGCGCTCGGTCGGATAGAGGAATGGAGACGGCAGGGAAGACGTACAACGAGAAACCGACCTGCCGTTCTGAGAACGGTGTCACGTCCAATTGGCGCTGTTCCACAACAGACGGAAATAGTTTTACCGCTGGAAAGCACGACTGAATCGCGCGTGCTGAGGTGCCAGTGGCACCGTAGTAGGTTCAATTCCCGACTGGGTTCTCCGTCGGTTTTTAGGCGAGCATTTTTAGTGAAGCGCAAGTCTCAAATCGGGTGCCATATTTGAGAATTTTGTTGAATTGGTTCGTTTGAGTTTGAGTTTGACTTGAAATATAGTTCAGCTCAGATTGGCATTTCGATAAAGTGAATACGATCTCGAAGAAAAAATTCGCCCAAGCTGACGACAGAGTACGACTCGTCGTAGCCCAGTCGTTATTGCGACCGACTGTGGTTCGCCAGTCCCGGGTTTGATTCTTGCTCGACCTCTCCTAACTTCGATTAGGGGTACTGGTGAAAATGCTGCCATATCAAATCGAGAGGCATAGAATCGCCTGTAGCAACATTCACTACAGTGATCGGCAAGAACTAAAAGGCTGGACGGTGAATAAGACGATAGAATTTTTTACTTCACCAGATATTTCTGTAGGGAAATTGTTCTACGAGGCAAAGCTGCGCAAAATAAATTCAGCTCTCTAGGACGTGTAAATTTTGGTTTAAAGGGACCTCAAATGCCAAGTTAAATAAAATGTTTCAAAAATAAAAGCATCGAGCCATTTGAAAGAGAAAATAAAATAAAACTGAATAAATACTGCAAGATTAGGTTGGTTCGTCTCGAGAAATTCCGTCCACCACTAGGGTCGTCATTGTCGACTGCCGTCTCGCAACCAGAACAAAACCATACTTCGTCCTTGTCGCCGCATTTCACTCGCTCGCCTCTCCATTTAAGATGTTTTGCATGTATGACACAATGATTCGCTTGGGAGCTCGCAGAGCGACCCTTTAAGGTGCGTGCGCATCTAAGCTTTCTTGCGTTCGGCGAGCGCACATTTACAAAGGCTAAAATCTGATTTAGGACAAGGCAAAACGACACACGCAAACCCCCTTTTCCGCCGCCGCCTTATACTCAGAACAAGGACAACACTGCACAATATTTGCATAACTGTATTTACGCAGAGATGAGTTCACACGATGACAATTTAATTTCGACGTGTGGAGCTGCGTGGCCCCATAGTGGACAGCCGCGAATCTCATCGTTCGATAGCACCTCAGGACACGCCCGACTAAATTATGCGACTCAAAATTGGAGGAAAAATTCCATTAACACCAAAAGTGCGTGTACTTTCCATGTTAACCGGAAGAAGCAGTAACTGAATTTAGCTAGCTCCTTCCTTCTACTTTTCCAAGACACGTTCAGCGTATTATTTAATTGTATTTGCTGCGTATATGGTAATATGCACAACTTGGTTTAACATTTTAGTCACATATTGACCGCTTTACATTTGATTTTCGAAAGTTTAAACATTCGCTTTTTACAACTAGACACAATAGTTCCCACGTTTCTGCTTTTCCAAGAAACGTTTAGCGCATTATTTAATTGTATTTGCTGCGTATATTGTAATATGCACAACTTGGTACAACATTTTAGTTACATATTGACCGCTTTACATTTGATTTTCGAAAGTTTAAACATTCGTTTTTCACAACTAGTAAAGCAGAATTTGAAGCAATATTGGAAAAAAGTTTGAAAAGGTATTGCAAAATAAAATTGAACAAAAAAAACAGGCTGAGATGCGGTAACCTCAGGTTCGATTACCGGCATGGGCTTTGGTTTATTTTTTTTTCTTAAATCACCGTAGCGCCTAGTGCACTACAGGATTACTGCACCCTCGCTTCTCTATGAAGATATGTGAAGGGCAGGAAAGGTAAGGGAAGGGGAATGGCTGCTGGAATAGCAAGGCTGCAGGATCCACCCCTAAGCTCTGGACTACCTAATGGAAGCTCAAGGGTGATGCCAGTACCCCAGGCAAACGAATAAACGAAAGCCTGCACCGGGAATCGAACCCGGGACCAACGGCTCCGTAGGATGTTGTCATACCCACTGAGCCATCGGTACGTACTAAATTATACTTATTCGATGCAATGGTTGAAAAGCCCTCTTCGTAAGGATTTTCCTTATTTGTTTGAATTAAATTACGTGAATGGTGAGCAATTCTTTTGTGAATTTTGTGGCACATGGAGCTTATAGAACAATGTTGCTTTATCGTCAACCAGGCTTTTGTTACGGAAATATAGACGGTGGCATTCCCCAGCTACGCTTTCGTATTCCGCGGTATGCAGACTTTTAATTCTATGACTGTATATTATTACAGCGCCGCCTTTCACCCAATCAATTTAACTTTCGGGCGTCACCCACCCCAAAAAAAAACATTACCGGATCGAAGGAATGACCCGCCATTCCGAAATACTGTCCAACCGAAAGATCGTCGGAACAAATGGCCGGTTAGGAAAGGAAAAAAAAAAGAAAACTGCGAGAGAATCACAGATCGACAGGTTAGGGCTAGAGACAGCAATCAGCGTTAGACGCGGCTGACCGGCTCCGAGCAAATGCTTCTGCATGAACAGACCATGGTGGCCATTCTCCCGATTCTTCCATTCGGGTTCCACGAAAACCATCCACCTCCTCCGCCTATTTTATACCCCAATAGAGCAACTAGGCCATCGAACTACCACTAAATGGATTCTGGATATGGCCTATGTGCACGACAGTTGTTAAATAACCCCTGGTGGGCGAAGCGCTCGGTATCTTTTAGACAATCGTGGCAATGTGTTGGGCAAGTCCCTTTTAAAATGGAACCAGTTGTGTTTTCCATTCCTTCTACGAAAAATGAAACCTGTATGAAATGGAATGAACCTAAGGAGCGAGAAACTGGCAGTTCCTACAATTAAAATTAAAATAAAATTCAAAATGCTGCGAATTGAAACAATACCATCTAATTTGTCGACTACGATTTTTCCACATCTTAATTTCTCACCACCACACCTTTCTGCCTATATATCAAATCCAATATATCAAAAACAATTATATAGAAAATTATTATTACAAAGTATTGGTCCTATTAGAACAGGTTAAAAAAAAAGGAACTTTTGTTGCAGTTCCTAAAAAAAGGATTAAAACCGTTCGAAACGTTCCTCTCTATAGAAAAGGAACCAACTTATTCCAAAGTATATGTACATCAACAAAGGAACCCGGGAGTGTGGCTTGCGAGAATTAATCAGACATCTAGAGCGAGCCGCCACCTAATCACAAAGCGCAGAGCCTATATCCGAGCGCGGATGCAGAAATCCTTCGCTCGATAACCGTTGCACTCGATCTTCATAGAGGCTCGTGATCCAACTCATTCGCTCATTGAATTCTCAGGCAATACCAACGAGATTCGTAAATATCCTCCAGAGAATTCCAAAGTTTATGTACATAGCTGTTACTTGAAAATACAGTAAGTATTATCAACGTAAGTCCAGGAAAACATCTTTGTCCATTCTGGGTTACTTTTCTTTCAACAAATCTTCGTTAAAGTTTTTTTTTTCTAACAAATCTAAGACCCCGCCTTTTAGATGATGCTCTAACGGCTGAAAATACACTGATGAGCCCGATGCGAAGTTCCGCAATTTGTACGGTCTAGGTCTGCGAGAGAAAGCGTCTGCATTCCGCGCTACCTATTTCACTTCACTCGCTTGGCTCGAATTCACAATCTTATCGCGAGAGCGCAGGGCCCTAGTAAAATCGAGTGTACCAAAGTAACACGATCAATCGAAATAGTTTTTCCAATATTCCGAAAAATCCGAACGATTGTCCGACTTTCTGACTAAGGAAAACGTTCGAAACAACCGATCCTAGTATGTCGACATTATAGCAGACATTATTGTTAACTACTGCACAGTTTGCAAACATATTACCAATTTACAAATACGCAATACAATTTACAAATTTATAAATTCGAAAATTATTTACTATGATACAAATTTCGCATTTAAAATGTAACTACTAGTAAGCAAATTATGTAACCTATTTTCTCCTCAGGTAACTGAAACAAACGCAAGACTCAAACTCATACAGATTAAAATAGACTAAAGTATAGAATAAAATCTAAAACGAATCGGACCAATGTCCAAACGGCCAAAACGACGGATCCGACAAAAAACGACATCGTAGACTAAACAAATTTTCATCTACAACGTCGTTTTCTGTTCACCATTTTACATTGCGATCTCTCGTTCATATTTACATCGCTCGATTCGGCGAATTGTTCGTGCTTAATAATTATTTGCACAATACGTTAACGTCACCTGGAGCGTTAGTATGGCCCACTAAAACGAAATATCGCCCTCGACAAAACATCTCTAGAACAGAAAAGTGAAATTTCGCGCCCACTAACCTCTCTCCCCCCGCATAATCGCAGCAGAGGTTTTTTTTTAACCAGAACCATAGCTCTTCCACCAAGCCCCGCCCCACCCGCTCAGCTGTCAAGTCACAGCCGCAACGCAATATTTGCGTAGCCTACAAAAACGCCAAAGCCCAACCAGGCGGAGATAGACACCCACCACCACCACACATGTACATATACTGCCTTGAACCCCCACAGAATGCATCGTTCCGTTCGCATCTTTTATCCTTGACGGTGTGGGTGGGGGTAAAGCCAGTTCGCTGCGCAACCCAATTACGACTGGCGCGCGCATTAGGCCGGCATTTAGTTAAGTTTATGGTAGAATAACTGCCCGCGACTCGGTAAATTGGATACCCTTAATTAAGCTGCCCACGCGAGCAAATACTGAAGAGAGAGAGAGAGAGAGAGAGAGAGAGAGAGAAAATACTATACGTCCAATGCCGCATTTCGGGAGCATCAACCCGGCATCGCGGGACCAGAGATGAGGGTGTTGGGGCTCTCTCCTTGGGAGTCAATTACAATTAAAATTTCTACCCGCAAGCAGCCCCGGAGGAATCTATGGCACCGGATCGAGGGGTCATATTAGCAGTTCAAAACGAAAATCCCTCCCTGTTACTGTTCGAGGAATATTCTCAAATCATGCTGCGTATCTTCTAATCAGTTCATCTGAGAATTAATCCAGCTATTACATTCATGATTAGTTTACTTTCGCCCAGAGCAAAATTTGAACCCAAACCTCAGAAAACAATTCGATTATGGGAAGAGTGACACATAGCCACCTTCTGGATTTTTTGTTTAATGGGTACCCTAATTTTTTGGGGGTATACATCAGTTATTTACGTTGAGGTAGGGGTCTGGCCACATCAAGCGTTATCGCCAACAATGGTGGTTTCCTGGTAATTTTATCTTTTAAAATTGACTAACTTTTTTTAATTTTTTACCAAATGGCCAAACATTTCAATCATGTCAACAACGACTGAACCCTATTAATTTCCCCTGCCAATAGCAAATTAATAATTGCATTGCATATTAATTTCCAATAAACTATCAATTTCTAAAGCATATATGCATAAAATATTAATTACTACAGCATATATGGTCCCCGTCTCAATGGAAATGCGACAAGAGTTTGGAGAATAAACAGGCAGGAACGAACGCTTAGCGACCGACTTGTATCGTCAATAAGCCACACGCTAGCGCCATCTTTCGTCACCGCCTACCCACAGCTCACCCAAACTGCACGAGCATCAATTAGCAATTGAAACGCTCTGCATTTGAGCACATGCCACTGTAGACCACCCATTTCCCCTGCTAGGGCCCTAGCTGTGAATATCGCACACAAGAGATATTGTTGCCAGCCGTTTGCCTCCCTTTACGGTGATACGCTTGACCGCACATCGACCAGTTGGGCAGAAAAACGCAGCAGTGACCGCTAGAGAGTAACTCGTCGGCGTTACCAACTTGCGGTCATTATCTGGTCAGAGGTCAACTCGCTTTTCATAAAAGACTGACCGCCATTACAATTAACAACGCAAGCATTTCATGAACCACGACATAGGTTAATGAAACAATAAACCCAATATCAGATACAATAATTCGATGAACACAATGATTTTTGCATGCCTAATTACTACCTTGAGCCTTTCAAAATAACGTGGACAAAAAGCCTAACCAAATTTAGATCTTTTTTTCCATCTGCCCAAATCGTTTAAACTAGGGGAATCTTTGAAGCTGCAGGTCTCCAGAGGGTAACCAGCAACACATACTAAACAATTTCGATTGATCACGAACAAAAAAAACAAATCGAACAGGTGGGCAACAATGAGATGCTGGAAACAATTCCAGTTTCAGGCTTGATGGGATAAAATCACCAAATAATAACGAAAATAAAGAGACAAAATATTGTTTCACTTACTACGAAGGCCACGAATAAAACCTTTACGACGTATTCTCCTCCACTTGGCTAAAAACGTGCTGGCTGACGGTTTCTGGAAAGCGGGCAAAAATCAATTTGCAACCGTCGCTGAAAATGCCTACGGAACGAAGGCAAATGATACAATCCACGTGTAAAAAAACAAACGAAACACGCACAGCAGCGATTCGGGCATCCACAAAAATCCACTTCCAAAAATCAGATCTTATATCGCCATAAAATAGCACCTTCTAGCATTTTATCTCGCGTTTAGACAACTACGTGCTGTAAAAGTCACACCATCTACAAATATTATCTTACAAACAACGCACCAACAACGCTTGCTACTTTGACCGGACCAGAAGAGTCAAGTCTAACCAATGCCAAATTCATCCAACTCAAATCAACTTAATAATTTATAAAAATTCTTCTGTTTTTCTGTCGGTGATTTCTTAATTTTTTTTAAATTAATAAAGCCATTTTATCACTAAATTTTAGTGATTAATAGGCATTTTGGTATTAATTTTTTTCAATTCAAAATCAAATATAAATTTAAATATTAATAAAAAAAATTATAAAATTGTATTACTAAATTTTAATGGTCAATATGGCCATTTTATTTTTAATATTTAATATTGTCATTCTATTATTACATTTTAATAATTAATATGGTCCTTTTATCACTAAATTACATGTTTAATTTGGAAAACCATCGCGAAATATGAGAACTTCCAATCGAGTTAGCAAATGTTAGGATCTCCTAGATAGGAGTTAGCCTCTCCATAGACATGATGGTGCAGTAATCTTGAAGTGCCCTAGGCACTACGGTGATTAAAAACAAAAAAAAAATTAAATACTTTTTTATTATTTTTTATTCAGGATTACTGTAGTGAATAGCACTACATGAGGTTATTGTACCCCTCGTGTCGCTGTGACAATGTGTGTGTTCACTTCAATATT
>JAUJYS010003657.1:0-12817 GCA_033995665.1 Melogona broelemanni | reverse complement strand
CCGGGACCGTAGGCTCATGAGCCATCGGTTAGTACGCTTCCCAGCAGCGGGATTACAGGAACGCGCCACCGCTCCCATATCAATCTGGACGATATGGTAGCGGCATCTAGTGATAATACCGGATGCCAATAGCTGGCTTACTCCAATAGCCTCAACGTCCGCTCGCCTCCTAGCTATCGCTACCTGTCTGCTTTCCTCTCCGCGTTGGTAGATAGTTAGCCCAGGGCCGCATTAAAAAAATGCTGGCCTTAGCGTGACGTCACAATAGATAGTGATGCTCTGCAGTAAATCATCCATAAGTAAGTAATTACATTACAATTACAATATAATTGTAAGTAAAGCTCCACGAAAGAATTTTAACAAAAATAATAATAATAAAGAGAAATTAGACGTCAAGGAGACCGAAGTGAAAAAGCTTATTAATTTTATGTGACAATACATTGAATGAAACTAATTATGTCATGGCTACAGCAACTTTGACGCCTAATTTCTCCTTCCCGCCATTTTTCCGATATTGGAAATTCCTCTTGCTGCCATTCCTTTCCGAGGAGTGCGCGATATGTGACGTCACTGTTAGTTCCGTGAACCGTGGCCTTCACCGATTGCCGGTGGTGCTATACGCCTACCTAGCTAGCAACGCCTGCCAGGGTTTTGCGCAACTCGGTGACGTTTATGGGCATAGTGGTGGGCGGCAGCGCCGCCTGGTGGCTACGGGGCGAACGCGAGTGGTGTCGTAAGAGTGCGGCGTCAACGTACTTGGACAGGTGTCTCTCGACAAGTTGCCAATGTTGACTTTGGGACTGTCAGATGCTAAACCGTATCCTCGTAGAACGAACACCTATCGCCATTGACAGGAATGACACGAATACAAAAATGAAACAATATTGGCCTTGAATCAAAAGGCTTACGAGTTCCTAATAAGTATAAACTTCATTTTAAAGGCATTTGAAAACTACCAAAATGATAATCGACTCTAGAGAATGTCAAAAGTGAAAATTCTGTTTGTTTTTTTTTTTTTTTTCTCGATTGAGAAAAAATTCCAGATTGTAAGACAGAATACACATATGATATAAGATATGAAGACACATCAGTGTTCCATCAGGGTGAATTATTTCCACTCCTCCCCCCCCCGTCTGTTTTGATTGAGGGTTGTGGGGGTTAGGGGGCATGTGGAGGCCGGGTCAGCAAACATTATGGTGCAGTGGATTAAGACAAAGCGACTATTAAAAAGAAACTATTTTTTTCTTCGAACTCTGTGTGGATATCGCTTGTAGTGCTGGTAGGGTGTTGGGGATTGTAAAAAAAATAGGCTGAAGATTGTATGCATTTTTTGTTAAATAAAAACTTAATGGTCGATTCCGCTTATGTCAGAAGTGTGCGCGGTGAGGCTAAGTTATGGCGGTTGGCCTTTAGGGTGGGTGGGGTTGGTTAGAGGGTGAGTTTAGATGAGGTGAAAATGGTTACAGTCAGTCTGCGAATGAAAGAAACTACAGTTAGTATTTTTTTTCTCACCAGCGCTTCCCTTTCAAAGAGATGATTATTGACTCTAACTTTGCACGCGCGTTTCATCTTAAAAAAAAATATGATACAGTAATGACTGAACCCCGGATGTTGGAAGGCCAAGGAGAGCAATAAGGTTTGACTATGCCCCTGTCACAGGCAACAGTTTTTTTTTTCAATCTTGTTGCCAGACAAAGTTTCGTAACATAGTAAGTACTTGGTCGGTTTTCCAGTGATACTTCGGATCTGCGGTTTGAGAAAACCCTCTTGAGAATGTTGGTGACACTTTCGCCTGTGACTGAGTGGAAAGGGACTTTTGCCGCATCAATCATAAACATTCCACGAACAAGTTTGAGTAGATTCAACAACAAAGAGACAACTTGTTTAGTCATTTTTTTATTAAGCAGTTTTTTCTGATGTTCAGTTACCGTTGATAGTCGGTCTTAAGCGATATTATTTATGAAAAAGCATTTTTGGTTCTTACTTTGTAGGTTTTTGTGTATACGGTTGCAAATGGTTTCTGGGGCATTATTTCCTCTGATGTAAAAAAAATACATTGTTTTGTTTATAAATTCAATTGGTTTCTTTGATGAGCGTAGCCCGTGGTTAAGTTCCCGGCTATGGTTTTCTCGGGCGCGAGAAATGTGTATGGGCGCATTCCTTGGAAATGGAGGTAGAGCAGTGATTGATACCAGTTTTGTGCTGTGTCGGATGTTCGTTAATGATCCCTACCTAGATATGGAACGTCTACTAGGTTAAGGCAAAATTGCGGTTTCGCCTTATCCGAAAGGTTTACTGATTCGATGAGATAAATTTGACATCACAATTTCTTGATTGAAGCAGTTACCCCTCTCCTTGTTGCAGGTCTGTACTCTGTAGTAGGGAAAGAAAGCACTTTTTAAAAACCACCCTGTAGATGTAGTCGCCAAAATCTAACAGCCGAGCGACAACGCATTTCGGAAGCGAATAATTATATCACAAGGTCGTGTACATAGCAGCCTCGATGCACATACAAAACCTTAGCTCACCAAGTGACCTTCCACATCCTAACAAAAAAAAAAATTAGTATCCACGCCCTACGCCCTCTGGTCAATTTCATTTTTGGTGCTCCGTATTTGCCAGGGCGCAGAAAGATCCTCTTTCGTGTTCGTAAGTTTCATGGTCTTCCAGATGGGGGGGTGCGTTTAACTTTTCGGGTTTGTAGCGATCACAAAGTGCTTCGCCATGTTCTCTAGCAATGTGCGATTATTTCTTAGATAGGCAAACAGAAATTTTCTAGTCACGGGGATACAGGGGGACGATTAATCACAAAATAATTTTATTTGCATGAGTTCTTACCAGTATCTGACATAATCGTCCATGCATAAGTTAACCTTGACAAAAAAATAAAAATAAACTAAAAACCTGCGATAAAAAAAAAAACGAGAATAAAAATAGGAGCCGACAAAGACTACTTACGACTTACTGACAAAAATGGTGGAATTTGAAGTGCCGGATTTGAAGTGTTGCCGTTTTTTAATCCTAAATGGTCAAGGATACACCATCTTTTGTCAGATAAAAAAACGAGATATGCGGAACAGCATGGATGTTCTTCACCAAATGTAATTTTAAATTCAGTTTAAAAGTAAATTTACTTAATGTACAGTACGTGCTTGCTCGAGTTCTATTGTTACAATCACAATTTTAAATATTTCGATTCGCCTGTGTAACGTTTTCAATATTTCACGATGGGCTTGGGTGGTGTAGATTTTGGCACGTTAAAAGGCAACGTTAATTAATCTGTGTTGGTGGTGGTGGCGTATTCTACCGTGTTCCCCAATGCCTGACATTAATTGGTGGCGCTTTAGTTTCTTCCAAGGACGCCGGGTTTATTCCTAAAGTGTTGGCGATGCCCGCCTCTCGCCGGTGGCGCCACGGTCTATGCACCACACCCAAAGTAAATGGATACGCCCTTTTCGGAGGTTTGCTTTTTTTCCTTTCTTCAAAAGTCGGTTAGACGATATCGTGTCAATCCACCAATTCGGTAAAAATTCATTCTAGTTGGGCGTCTCGAAAAAACGGAACGAAAGATCGTCAATAAAATTGTTCAATAAACACAGGCAAAGAAAATTTGACTCTTGTAAAGTTCAGATGAACTTAAATTTCAAATTAGTGCAAATCAGTCTTGCTATTGCTATGTTGAATAGTTAAATGTCTATTACGGTATTGTCAGATCGTCTTCGTATTTATCCTATCTTTGTCGAGAACTCATTTGGTTTTGCTGCGAAGGATTACGGGCATGTAACCTTCATTTCCGATCAAGTCTAGTTTCTTATTAACGCAATTTTGTCGTCGTTGAACCCTCGCGGGATATGATTGATAACGGAGATGGGAGATAAAAAAAAAATCTGTCATCCATTTTTCTCATCCTCTACGTTCCCACTAATATTGAAAGTGTTCGGCGAAATCATCTGACAACGTCGTGTGGAGTTCGGGGGGATTAAAATTCGACAACTCCCCCTTCCCCCCACACACACACACTTTCCCCATAAACCGTTTCTAGGAACGGGTTCCTTTTTCTAGGAAGGAAAGCTTAGAACAATTTCGTTCCATTTTTCTTCCAGAAACTGGAACTGTCGTTCATTTTACTGTGTGCAGAAAATTTAAACAATTAATATTTAAACATTGCAGACACCAAACCTTATCATTTTAATATTAAAAAAAAAATTACTAATTACAAATCTCATTTATTAATGGAATTGTTGGGATAATTAGAATTTTAGATAATTTCATCCGTTTAGTTCAGAAATTGATTTACCTGTATTTGCTTTTCATATTCATTTTCGATTATTATTTATTAAATTGAGATTGTTTATAATTATTTTCGAAGCAACGGAAAAATTCTAGGTTACTTGGAACTCTTGGTTCCTTCAATTGCTGTAGGAACGGGAACGGGTTCTTATTTTCATAGGAGGAACAGTAACCGGAACGGGTTCCTTTTCAAATAGGAACTAACCCAACACTTGTTCCCAACTCCTCTTCCTCCCACCGTCCTATTTCGCTTGTTCGATTTTTGTGACGACACCGGTCCCCCGACTCCTCCATCCCGCGAAATGATTTCTCCCGGGAAATTATTGGGTCGCCTGAGCGAGGCTCGTGATTTATTATTTCGGCGCCGATTGTCGCTAGATGGCGCTGCTTTCATCCTTAGGGCCTGGCCCCACCGAGTTGCGTGACTGGCGCGGAGTTGCATCAGTTGTCGCCCCCGCCGGTGATGTTTTGTCAACGGTGACACGAGGCATGTCGTTTGCGAGTTGACTGGCATGTTTACGGGATGGCCGCCAGGAGGCATCACATGCGCCTTGGTGCGAACGTACCCCGCCCCGCGTACATGTATCTGTCACTGCTCTGTATAGGAAGCGACGCAGGTCCCCATAAATGCTTTGAATTTGAAATTATTCTAAGGGACGTTATGTTCGTTGCCAACCATTTTCTGTTCAAATTTTATCCCAAACCTTGTAATAATGAATCTCAAGTTATAACTGTTAAAACTAGGTCTTGGGGAAACGAGATCAATGATGCGTAATGATAGAATGCGGATACAACTTTTTTCCACTGAGTAAAGCTTTGATGTCAGCTCAGGTCCACTCCATTGAAGTTGGGCCAGTGGATCATCCCCAAGATGTGAATAAATTTGTTATTCACTTATATAATGTCCTTGTCGAAACGGTTTTTGCTTGAGGATGCTTAAAATATTTGATTTGGGCTATTCGAAATCGCAGGTCATATCCTGTATCTGAAATGCAGATCGCGTAGTCGAAAGTCAAACGCACCCTCTCTGGCACATATTGAGAGGGGCTAATTTTTATTTGAGATCGTAGGGTATGGGAAAAGCTGTGGGATGTATCAATATCTAAGCGTACCCTCCTCGATCACTTATTACAATACGGCGTCAGTTTTGTCATGTTCAATGAAATGGAATGGAAACTTGCCTGGTATTTTACATCGAACATTTTCTGAACGGAATATCGGTCCAATCAACTGGCGGGGTGTCGCATTCGCTCGATCGCTTTTTGTCTGGCCTTGGGCCAGCCAGTGAGCTATTAAACCTTTTAAATTGAGGTCTCATAAAAAAATTAATTTGTTGCCACGTAGGCTCTGGGACAGGGGGGGGGGGGTGGTGGTGATGGTGGAGTGGGTTAAACTTTCCTGGAATTTTTTATTTACTTTTTATTTATTAGATTTTCATAATTTTTAATGTCGTTTTTTGGTATTCCGTTTTGTGCTTTTTGTCCTCAACTGGCATCTAGCACTAAATATCCACCTGTGATCCCCTGTACGCGATTTAATGTGCCCCTGTATCCTGTATGTAAAAGTTAAAGTAAATGATACTGGTTAGCGTGATCGCGGGTTCAATTCCCGTTCGACACCTCAGGGTAGTTTTGCGCGATAGAAATATTTACCAGGTCGCTCCATGGTTGCCTCAATAACATATTTGAATTTTCATATTATTTATCTATTTTTTATTTGGGATTTTCAATTTTTTTTTTTTTTTTCAATTTTAAATTTTTTTATATTATTATTTTGTTAATATTGCAAAATCCTATTCCTTCCTATCCTATTCCTTTCAAAATCTAACTATTGAGATTCAGGAAAAAAAAAAACAAGAGAGTCCCAGAGGATACTCTCCCAAACGCTTATTATATCCCAAGTAACTTATCCCATTATCCCTTGTTTTCGAAGCTCATTACAAAAATTCCCGGCGCTCCACCGCAGACAAGACTGGGAAAAAAATTAAAGTGCGAACCAAAAAAAAAAATAATAATAATAAAAATGCGCCAACGAATTATGTTTGAAAAAGACCGTGTTGGTCATGGCCGATTCTGGCGTTCTGTCCGAACGAGTCAAAAATCAGGAGCAGCAGCCTTAAACCTTAATTAAACGAGGAAGTAACATTGAATGTCAGATTTTGAATACATGCGTCACCACACAAACCACATTATCGCCCAACAAGCACATTCTCTCATTCATACTGACCGGACCCTGCCTACTAAAATTGTGAGACGTCATGCAATGAATAAATGAATTTGTCGGCTGTGTGTAGTAGTATTAGGATGCAATTGAAATATACCTCCCTGATACAATGAATCATCGTGATAACGTAATAAACAATTTGCCATAGTCGTTAGTGTAATTAAACAAGGGCGTACGATGAAGAAGCAGGACAAACATAATCATTTTAAGTGTCTACATTTGCGTTAAATTTTTCAAACTCTATTTTATTGACCTGAATACGTCCGTTAAAATTGGAGAGACAAACCAAAAACTTCATGTAACGCTGTAACGGTAATGCTAAGTAAGTTGAGAACTCCCGCCAAATTACAAAAAAAATATTATGATTTTGTGTTTGAAATAGTCAAATGGTTTTTTGTTGTCATTTGTAAACTGCCGATAAGTCAGTTACAGCGTTAGACACCGTAAAAATGTACGAAATATATAATTCGTAGTTTATTGGATAGATTTTTGTAGATTAATCTACCGAGCATAGATTGTGTTGGTCCTTGTAGTAATAATATCATAATAACCATTCATAGATACTGTACATCCATTTCTCGTTTTTCGATTTTAATGGTTTTTTCTAGTGCGAATCCTCGTGTGATCCGGGTGTCGAAGCATTTTAAATTTTTCAACGTTGCACGTGGCGCCCTCTGGTGGTAACGGAGTTTAACGCCACCACCACCTCTTTTCGCAGGCAAAGGCTTCAGACAGAATTAGATTAACGTGCGCCATCTAATGATCAGGCGGGCGGCCATGGGGGAAAGTGATTGACTTTTGGCCTGGGGAGGGCTGAGGGGAGGTTGTGGACTGCAGCGTGGAGCAGATTAATTCAATGAGTTTTCGCGACGAAATAAAGGACGTGTTCAGAATGGCGATATGGCAGAGTACGTTCGGCGTCCCGCTGCGACACGTGTCCATGTTTCATCCCCACCACCCTGTGTCCTTCCCCCACATTTTTGCCTTCATCACCCTTAGTCGATATCCCTACCACTCTTTCCTACTCCCCCTTCCTTATTTCCTACGCGACCACAAAATTAAATTACGGTTTATAACCGACGGATTATTACCAAATTGCTGCTTAATTCAATAGCTTGACCATTACCAAAAATTACGTCAGAGTGGTAACATGACTCTCTTCGAATAAAAACGGCCTGTACATTTTGAGCTAACCAAGTTTTGGCCAACAGCGTGCGTGACTGCAAATTCGATCAGGAAAAAAGTGTTCTTTCAAATTCGGTTATGATAAATTTAGCAACAAGTTTCACCAGGAAGAAGGGCCACATCTCATGATGGACTAATTCTTGAGTTTCGTGCCGCCATGTCCGAACGTAGTTGACGTCATCAATCAAGAATTTCGATTTTTTAAGGCCGATATTAAGAGACGACGACACCCAGTGGGGGAAAAATGTCTGCCTTGTTTAAAGCATATTTCTAAGAACAAGTAGTCGTAGCTCAGTGGGTATTGCAACCGATTGTGGCTTGGCGGTTCCGGGTTCGATTCCCGGCACGGGATCTCGTTTATTCGATCCCGGGGTACTGGTGGATACTGGTGGAACGTTCCCCTCAGATATTGCCATAGCAACACGAGGGATACCTGATCTCCCGCATTGCTATACAATACAACGATTGGGAAAATAAAAATAAAAATTATATCATCCTCTTCCATTTCGATAGTAAATTATGTCAAACTATTTACCATATCCGGTTCACGTTTTAATGGGCGATGATTCCATAATCCAATGGGTTTGGCCTAATTTGTGGTATTTTTATTAAAGCGTACGTACGTGTTAAGCGTTGAGATATTTCAATTTTTTTGTTATTTATAGACCGTGATAGGCAGTATTGAAGTTTGGTTCCTCTTTATTACACTAGATGGCGCCGCGCAATAACGACTGAAGGAAAAAGGCCGCTTCTGGCCGCCGCTATCTGGCGTTGTATAATTAAAATGTCGTCAGGTCGCGCGATTAAACGGTCGGTCGTGACCAACTCTGTACAGTTTGTATACTTGAACAACGACGTTAGGAAATCCTGTTACGTGACTTTATGGACCGAGGCCATCCTGTATTGCCTGCAGGGGCAGGCATCCATGTTGCAGTTGCGCCTGGCTGTTGTCGCCATTTCGCTTATCAATACTGGCCCTGATTCGTAGGTGCTAAAATTTTCTGCTTTATTAGAATGATCAGGAATGATTCAAATCGCTACTACAGGTAAATATACGACAATATTAGCAGTCATTAGAATTTCACCCTAATTGCAATATTGTGCTAATCAAAATTGACAATGTTTGATTAGGAAGTTCCGAATGGAATTAGGAAATCCTGTTACGAAAATAATTAACAGTGGTAACTAGAAACGTCCACAAATTAAGAAACTGGCGATTTTGTGCAAATCAAAATTGACAATGTTTGATTAGGAAGTTCCGAATGAATATGTAATCAAAATAATTAAATACATTTTGTGGTAACTAGAAACGTCCGAAAATTGAGACAATTTAATATATTAACTACATAAATGCATAGAGCACTAGGTTTCTGCTGTTAGACTGCTTTAAATTTATTTTCAATTTACGGTTGCCGTGCGTGTGTGCGGTGATCCCGGGTTCGATTCCAGGCTCGGGCTTTCGTTATTCGTTTTTGAGGTACTGTTGATAATGTACCCTTACATAATTTTGCAAGCGATTAGATGGGTACAAATTTTTTTGTTGTGATATTCACTTAATTGATGACGATCAGTGACTGTTTATTAAACTTAAATAATGTTGATATATTTTAGTTAGAAATATTTATTTATGCCTTCACTTATTCTGTGCACACACCTTCATCTTTAACCTGCGAATATTTGAAGTTGAACAAAAACGCAATTTGGCCGCATTTTTCTAAGCTTTAAAATATTCTCCTTAAACAAGGTGACAAACTGGCGCCCTGGCGTGTCCAGCCACCCTGATAATTAAAAGGAAAAATGGCCGCCGCCGTATCTGGCGCTGTTCGCTAGAATGCTTGGCGTCGGCGGTCGCTTCTCGGGCCTCCCGATTGTTGTTCGTTGAACCGCCACAACCACTCGAGATTAGGAACGGACCCAACAAAAAATTAGAACTCTGTAAATCGGAGAGAATCGGAGCGCCGCGATTAAGCGCATTCGCAGCTGTCTCTGTGTTAACAGCAGACACGTTTAACTTTTCCTCTGACCGACCTTGGTTGGTCCCTCGCTCTCTCTGTAACGCACGCGAACTGTGTTTGTCGTATGCAGATATCTCGCTACTTTGTACAGTTGCCGGTGACGGAATCGATTTGGCCAATATCGCACCAATTCGAATCGAAACCACATTCTAGGCTATTTGCATAGCAGCTGGGGGAAAAGCCGCGTATGGTAACGCTGAGGCTGTGTGCAGCGTGCGCGTTTAAAATAAATATTTGGTATCTGGGAATAAATAGCCTAATATTTTTAATTTTGTTCCCATTCACTGTTGCTAAGTAATGTGTAAAATTGGAATAATTTAAAGCTTATCAATACATAATAATAATAAACCAATATATAAATCAATATCAATATAAAAATAATAATCAACCGATTACAATATACCGTAGATATTCAATTATACCATATTATTATTATGTTTCAAATTATAATATACTAATTACAAACAAAATATTAATAAATGAATAACGAATACTGAAATAGAATGCACTTAATATGAGTTAATGAATTAATTAATACATATTTTTATCCCGAAATAGATTATTGAAGTACCCATTCCCAAGAATTGTAACATTCCCCCGTACCCTTATTTCGCATTAAAAAAAAAACATGCAAGTCATAAAACAATCGAAACGTTATCGATCAAAGCATATATTTTCGTTTCGCTAAACCAATATTGTCGGCAAAATCTGATCAACACGCTTTTGATGCAATCCTAACGTCGACACGCAATTCTATTTTTTTAACCCAGAATTTCCTAATCGTCGCTAGACCAACCCCACCATCTTGTGATAACAATAATCGGACCATCAGTTTCTCTTTCGCTGTTGTTCAATTATAGACGATACAAATTATCGATGGCTCTCTGGACTATACCTGACATGCGCGTCTTTATCAATTGCTGACGCGATTGCGACGCGTTTCACGCTTAGTTCACATGCAGTCTAGGCAAAATGTCTGCGACTTTTATTTTTTATTATTAATTGCTGGCGTTTCGGTGTTGAAGGACTCCTCTCCAAATTTAATCGAACGAGTGAACTGGCGGGCCAACAACCCCTCCCCCGTTCGATAAGGGCCAGGGACTAAATATAGAATCAGCACGCACTTACAACCACGAATCGGACCTTGTAGCGTATCCTCCTGAGACCCTTGGTACTTTCGCGGCGGCAGTTTCGTTTTTGGCCAGCAGTGATCGCAGTGTTGGGTTCGTTCCTTTTTAAAAAAAAAGGAACCGGTTCCAGTTCCTTCGGAAATTAAAAGGAATCTGGGCGTTCCTAGTTTCTTTTTCAAAAAGAACCTGATACTTTTCCGTTCCTTCGATTAATATAATTTCAATTCCTTGACGGCATAACATTGTGTGTAAATATAAATAAAGATCCCCCACGCCATCTTTATTTTCTTCTCGCCATACTGGTACCACAAGAAAATTTGCGGGAACAGATCTAAACGCTATACACTGATTTTCGGACACAGTCGGTTTGGAAAATTGCAACCGTAGAAAATTGAAGATTATGGCAACAGGAACCATTTACAAAGAAAAGGAACCTCCTTCCAGTTCCTCAAAAAAGGAACCAGTACCCGTTCCAGTTCCTCAAAAATTAAGAGGAACCTAGACGTTCAAAAGTTCCTTAAAAAAGGAACCAGTTCCTGGGAACGGAGCTTTTCCGTTCCGCTCCTACCCAACACTGGGCAAGACGGCCATTTAATCAGGTGGTCAGAAATATCGGACGCCAGTTCAATATTTGAGAAACAAATTTATTAAAATTAATTTTCAAGACGTCGCTGAATGTTACAGCTTGACATTTTCGTCGTCCAAATGAACCAGAATGTTCCGACCCCACGTGGAGTGAAACAGTTGATGAAAGTTTTAATGTTTTATAATATTTTTTCTATCTCTCCTGGGGCAGCCAATAGAGGGCGCGTGTTCCTGCCAGTCGGTCGGTGGTAGCACAGTGTGACGTCACCCGTCTTGGCTGGCAGTCGCACCACCCGCGCTCGTTATTGGCGATCACTGCCAAGTTCATTGATTGGATGCGCCATGCCCTCTATAATCATTACCATTATTATTGGCCCGGGCCAAATGTGGTGGTGGTGGAATTGGGGGCGGGGGGAAAAGGGCGAACCGATAAAATTTGGCGGGCCCGATCGACCCACTTTTTTCCCGGGCACGGGAGCCCCCTTTTTGACCTCATTTCTTATTAAAAAGCCTCGATATATGGTTATCCATGATTAGTACAAAGAGGCGTGAGGCTAGAGTGCGATGTGTCAACGCCAATGAAAACCACTCAAGGTGAACCTTTCATAAAATTGTAGTATTGCAACTGGTCACTGAGTGGGCGGTTTATGGCGCCATCTTTGATCTCATTGTTTGTCAGTTGGTTTATGACGTCGACTTTTTTTTAGTTATTTTCCAGTAAATATCGCTGGTGCAAAATATCCAAATCACAAAAAAAAAATCCAAATTATTTTTATTACAATTTTTTATGCCTCACTTATTGTTGGTGTTATAAACGCATTGTGTTATTTGTGGCATTGTGGAATTATTTTTTTATTCATCATCTTTTGTATAAAATTTCCTTTTGTCCGTGGACGTCATAAAAATTATTTTATGACGCATTTTTTCTTACTTTTGTTTTCTTGGATATCGCTAAATTGTGGCTTCGCAGTTCCCATTTTTTGTCTTAAGACAATGAAATTATTTTCCTAGATTGGTTACTCGTTCGCATTTTGTGAATTGATATTCCTATTTTTTTTATGTGTTTCTATTTTGTACGAAAGTTTCTTTTTGTCCTTGATCATACAAATACTTTTATGACGCCATTTTTACTTTTATCTTTTTTCACCACTAAAACTAAATTGCGGGTATTGGAGTTTATCTTAATTTATTAAAAGAGATTGATTTTTTTTCTTAGCTTGTCTCGCTGGTTGGAATTTATGAATTGCTGGTCTGTTGTCGGTTCTGTTGTCCACGCAAGGCCGTACCTCTTGTAACGATCCAAATCACAAAAAAATTGTACGAACCGATGGCTCAGTGGGTATGGGGACATGCTACGAAGCCAACGGTCCCGGGTTCGATTCCCGGCGC